>JAESVK010000586.1:37253-77031 GCA_017140935.1 Hamamelis virginiana | reverse complement strand
TATATATATATATATATATGTAACGGGTCGATCCATGATATATGGACATGGGTCAAGACATGGTACTAATTAAATGGGTATATGTCACATACCTAAGAACATTATATAAATAGATTTAATTAGTAAGGTACCCAATGGGTGCCTATGTGTTACCCATATCCATCCCAATTATAAATGGGTTTAATTGAGTGATCAAATTATGACCCGTTTATTAAATTATACCAACCCAAACCTAATACTGTTGGGCAGGTTAATGGGTCTGGGCCAATTTTGCGAGCCCTAAGATTTTCCAACCAATATTAAAAAAATGATTTATTATATTACCAAAAACTACCAATGGTGCAGATATTTTAGATTTTAAATTATTAGAGTTTAGTAGGGTAGCGTCAAAATGAGAACTTTTTGGTGCTTAGACCTCGCCAAATTACTAAATTAGAAGATTTTCTTGATGAAAAAAATGGACAACCCAAAATTAAAGCAGCTAAGGAGATAAACCCTTTTTTCTAGTACAAGCTGAATTATGTTGTACTCAAAAAGAGAAGCCAAAAGGATACGAAAAAATAATTCTTTTTCTTCTCAAATCATAGATGAAAGAAAATTGTTCTGTACCAATCTCCTTTGCAACTACGTTGCGCTTCAAGAGAGCAGGAAGCAGCTGAATTTTTTTAAGGCAATTGTATCTAGGCATAGACTAAAAGTATGTAGAGAGAGAAAAATCTGAATCTCTAAAAAGTATTGAAGTATTTGGAAGTAACATATATAAATGTAAGTTTATTTTACACCCCAAGAAATTTGTAAATATGATGCAGTGATTGGAAGCAGTAATACAACAACGATACTAAAATAAGGTTCAGGGCAATAATCCAATATACTTCCTGGTTTTTTTTCCTGCATTCCTCACATGGGGATACCTGTTCTCTATGCCCCCGGTCAGTCTTTGCTTAAATTGGAAACTTTGACTAGCTATTTGGCTTGCCGTACTGGAATTCTTCTCACTGTTAGTTGCAAGAGCGCTTCCCTCCGAAGTCAGCCCTATGGTCCTTGCTATCTCTATATAAAGGATTGCCTCAGAGCTCACTTGATCCTATTCCTATTAAATTTCCGGGTGTCAAATGATATTCTTTGTACTCGAGAGACGTAAACCTCATCGCAATCATGTAAAAAAGACAAGAAACACAGTGAAACGACGAAACAAGATGCTTATCATCTTCAACCTCAACCTGTGATAAAACTCTAAAATCCACCATGGGATCCTTGAATCCACAAGCAGAGTACCCGAGAGAAACTTTGAAATATTATTGATTGAACTATGAATTGGAAAGAGACTACAAGTTAATTTATAGAAAATCTAATGCCTGTTAAAAGTAAACTTCTTAAACAAGAAATACCAAAATTTGAGAAATTTCAAATCAATACGAAATCCTACTAGATAATCCTTAATAGGGTATTAAAAAATAGTTTTAAAAGGAAATGAAACCTAATCCCGAATAAGGAGGTCAATTGATCGCTTATGATAGCGATTGATCAAAATGAATTGATCGATCCATTCATCCCTCAATGGATCAACAATCCTCCATAAAAATAAAGCTACAAAGATAATAAAATAAAACCTAAAACATTGAAAATAATAAAATTATAAAAATATTGATAATATCACCCGCAACATCTATGAAGATGAGTTCCTCTTTCTACATCAGACCCCTCCACACTTTAAAAAATCTCGTCCTCGAGTTTGGCTTTAAATATTTCAGTCCTATTGTCCCACGAATCAAGTATTTCAAAAATTTAGAGTGCTTTAATTCTCCCAAGTTTTATTCTCTTGGAATTGCGAAACCCAATTCTTATTTAGGTTTGCCTTCAATTGATTAACAAAAACAGCCATATAAGGATTGAAATTTATATCCAATTTTTCAACCCCATTATAATCAACTGGTTGTACCCCATCGTTTAATGGAATACCTGTTGTTGAATTAGTGAATAGGGTCTTGTTCACTTGACACAATTTGGGGAACCAGACTTGCTTAGTATTGCTCTTGGTTTGTAAGTTGTGTTTGTGCTATAATACTATATGTCTTCCAATAAGAGAAAAAGAAAAAAGAAATAAAAAAAGATTAAAGTTTGATACAATTCAAGGTTAATTGTGCACATAATGCACGTATACAATTAACTAATGGCGCAAAACATGGAACTATGGAAGAGATGGTTGTGGTGACAGTGTGGTAAAGGTAGCGCAGCCTATGAGTAGTGGTGGGATGGAAATGGTGCAAGGATGGTAGTGAAGGTTGCAATTATATGTTGGTAGTGTCAGCAATTATAGCAGCAATGGGGTAACAGAGGTGGTTCTGAAAATACTAGGTTTTACTAAAACAATCATTGGAATACTTATTATAATTTTATGGCAAGAATATTCAAATTGTTAATAAAAATCGTAGAATGCGTAGGTTTAAATTACAGGAGTCACCATATTCTGGTTTCTGCTTGAAATGAAGATTCAAACACAAAAATAGCTTGCAATGTTAGGTACTGCAAAAGTTGTTCATTTTCTTTAGGATGGAGTTTAACAGCATTTATTCAAACTCCTAAATTTAAAACCACAACCTATAGTGAAATATTAAATTTCTCCTTTCTCCTTTTTTAATATTCTAGGAAAAAAATATTATTAGAGAAGACAAGAACAATACAAGAGGAGGAAAGCTCCTCAAACACCATACAAAAATTATACAACGAACAAACCACAGAAAAAAAAAGTAGGGAGAATGATGAAACTACATAGACAAGGAATCTTCTAAAAATGTATACAACTAAATGCACCTGTCTCGGCTAAAAAATCAATAATGGAAACCCATTCTACATAGCAAGACCTGCAAAGATATGTAAACCTCCAGGGGCCACTAGCACCATTTCTACCCCATAAAATAACATTAGCACATCTCCTTCCACCACAATTTTAGACAAGTACATCATACTGCCTTCCTCTACCCCAACTAAGAAGGCAACCAACTCTGCTCTAGACGAATAATCTTTCCCTCCATCCCAATCCAAGCAAACATTACATTTCTCTGTGAACACCAATACTGATTTTGCCTAAATTTCCAAAGTAATCATCAAAGTACAGCTTCAATTGCCCTAAAGGAGACAAACCTCATTCACAATGAGACACATCTCTAAATGGAAGCAACAACACTCCATTCTGTCAAGATATCAAGCATCAGATATAGTAACTCTGGCTAACTCTCATGTGACTGACACCCAGAGAGGCAAATATTCAATTCTCTTCCATATAGAATCAAAGGATATATCTATGACATCATAGATAAACCGAAAGATAACCATCACATCAGCACTCCACAAAACCTTGCCTATACCACCACTGTAATAAGGTTACAAAACTACTACCAGCTAAACTGAAAAGATAACACCAAACCAAATAGGCAATAGACCAATGGAGATATAACATATATTTTCTTCCCTTTTGTATAGGTTGCAAGTATATGCTTTCTTTGAATCTGCTACTCAATATATAGGTTCCACTTTAGAGATGTAGGAAGGGAGGGACTGAGGATCCATTGAAATTAGCAACCTTGATCCCTAATAGAGGATGGGCTGTTAACATTAAAGACTTCCAGCGAATTAGTCTGCTAGGAAGCATGCACAAAATTTTGGCAAAAGTACTTGTGTGTAGGATGAAGGCGGCGGTGAGTAAAGTGGTGTGTTAGTCAGAATGCCTTTGTTACTGGAAGACAGCTTTTGGATGTGGTTCTCGTTGATAACGAGTGTATTGACTCTAGAATTCTAGAATTAGAAGTGGTCATCCAGGTTTGATTTATAAATTGGACATTGAGACGGCTTGTGATCATGTGACTGCGAGTTTGTTATCTACTTATTGAAGAGGATGGGTTTTGGGAACAAATTGAGGAAGTGGGTTTTGACTTGCATTTCTGCTGCCTCTTTTTCGGCTCTATGTAGTGGGGGTCCTTGTGGCTTTTTCCCAAGTTCTAGGGGCCATAGGCAAGATGACCCTTTATTTCCATTGCTTTTTATCATTGTTATGGAGTCACTCAGTAAGTTGTTACAAAGGGTCGCTGATGCTAATTTGGTTAAGGGTATTGTGGTGGAAAAAGAGGGCAGTGACTGAGGAGCTATTTCTCCTTCGCTTTATGTGGATGATGTCACCATTTTTTATGACCCTGGCAGCAAGCAACTCAAAACTTTATATGTACTCCTGTGTTTTGAAGTAGTTTTTTGTTTAAAGGCTAATTTGGCTAAGAGTGTAAATAGGGGTTGGTGAAGGATTGGACACGACGGGTTTAGCTTTCAATCTAGGGTGCAGAATATGCTCTCTCCCCTCTAAATATTTGGGATTGCCCTTGGGTGCTTCCTTTAAATCCAGCATGTTATGCAACTCAGTGGCGAAGCGTTTTGAAAGGAGACTTAGTGGATGGAAACGTGGTTACCTGTCCAAGGGAGGTAAGCTCACACTCATCCGTAGTACATTAGCTAGTCTCACTACCTATTTCATATCCCTCTTCAAATACCAATTTCAGTTGCTAAGAGGTTGGAGAAGCTTCAAATACACTTCCTCTGGGCGCCATGGATGAAAATTATAAGTGGATGGAAACGTGGTTACTTGTCCAAGGGAGATAAGCTCACCATGGTTCAAAGTCTTGGTCGCACACGTCGTCATGTCTAGGTCACTGTCATCTTGTTGCGTCTCAGACGTGACTGAACTTTAGGCACAAAAAAAATGTTAAAAAAAAATCCAAAAAGATAATAGAAAAAATAGGGAAAAAAGAAAATAAAATAAAAAGACATTCACATTGGAACCATTGAATAAAGCAAAATAAACGACTTAGAAAACATAATATAATAAAAAAATCAAAAATCAAAAAATAAAAATAGGCACTAGCGTGCTATTGTACTATTAAAATACACGATATTTAAATATTATGCATATAAAAATGATATTAAATACTAGGTATATAAAGTAAATTTAGTTTGCATACACATAAATTTTTATTCATATTTTAGTATGATTTTTTAAAGGGACATTATTATCAATTTAGTTGAATAAATATTATCAAAGAGTTAAACTAATTTATTTAAAAATTTGTTAAATTATAATATTTTTAAAGGGGTATAATTGTTAATGAAAGAAATATAAATATTTTCTAATACAAATAGTAATAGTATGGGAAGGTTTTATAGGAAAAAAAAAGAGTAAATATAATACGAGGAAGGGCTACTTTTATCAATAAGGATAAAAGATAAGGCTATATAACTTGACAAACCCATCCAGATTTGTGTCTCTACGAGTATCAGCTGCTATATATATATATATATATATACACACACACAAAAATGATCCTGTTAGCATATGCTTACTTTAGCATGAAACTAATAAATAATTGTGGGATACATATTTTTAAAAAAACGATATGTTTCTCATAAATATCACTGCAGAAAATTATGAAAGTACTCAGCAATCACAGTTTTTCACCGCCTATATTTTGAGGTGTTGACATTGGATCACTATGGCATGCATGACATCCATAAGAAGAATATCTAATCCAATGGATAGCTTTTAAAAATATGTATCCCACAATTACTTTAGTTAGCTAAAGTAAGCATATGCTGACAGGATCGGGACTATATACATACATAGAGAGAGAAGAGTTGTAGACCGGCAGTGGGCTCCCCGAAGCCGAAAAGTGTAGCCATGTAGATCGAAGGAAGAGAGAGAGAGAGAGAGAGAGAGAGAGAGAGAGAGGCAGCAGCAGACTTGGTAAAGAACTGAAGATCGAAGAAGAAGAAGAAGTAAAAACATCGCAATATCGTAATAGAAAATGGCAGAATCTAGTTTGAAAACATCGCATCGTCCATCTCGGTCGAGACGAGACAAGACATAGGCCGAGTTGGACGATATTTGTCTTCTCCTCTATTTCTCAACTCACCCCAATAATATCATTTAGGTCCCTTGCAATACCGAGATGACTCGGCCAAGTTAACCCGGTATCATCCGATACTTTGAACCATGAAGTTCACACTCAGCCATAGTACGTTAGCTAGTCCTACTACCTATTTGATGTACCGCTTCAAATCCCAGTTTCAGTTGCTAAGAGGTTGGAGAAGCTCACACTCAGCCGTAGTGGATTGGCCTACTGTTTGCACACCGAAGAAGGCTAGGAGATTGGGTATTAGATCTCTTACTGTATTTAATCAGCCTTTAATGGAGAAATGGTTGTGGAGATTTGTTATGGATAGGGAATTCCTGTGGAGAAGGTTGATTGTATGGAAAGTTGGAAATACATAGTGAAGAGGGGGAGTAGTTTGCAAATGGTGTTTATAGTAGCCATGGTGTTGGGCTTAAGAAAGAAATCATGTTTAGCTTGGACTCTATTGCAAAGAATGTTAAGTTTTTTATTGGGGACGGGGCGAGCTCAGTTTTTAGGGAGATGCATGGTGTGGTGTGGTGTGGTGAGACGACTCTTAGGGATGAGTTTCCTGAATTTTATGAGATTGTGAGAGATAAAAATGGACAAGGAGTGTATCTCCTGGAGCAATGACTCTATTGTGTGGAATGTTAGTTTCATTTGGAATTTTCATGATTGGTAGCTTGATAGGGTAAGGGATTTACTGGGAAAAATTCATTCGGTTGAGGTGGATAGAGAAAGGGAGGATAGCATTGGGTGGATGGGAAAGGGGGATGATAAGTTTTCTATGAAATCCTTTTATAAAGCATTGAGTGGTGGAGTGAGAGAGGTGTTTCTGACCTCTAAAGTGTGGATTTCCTCAGTTCCAACCAAGATGGGCCTTTTGGATGGTGATGAGAAACAGTTGCTTAACAGTTGATAACTTGACGAGGATGAACTTTATCCTATCGATTTGGTGCATTATGTGCAAGCAGGAGACCCAATCAGTGGATCACCTATTCATTAATTGTTGGATAGCAAGGATATTGCAGGTTTTTTGCTTTCAACTTTTTAGGGTGAAGTGGGTTTTGTCTAATTCAGTGTTCCTAGTGATCAAGGGTCGATGGTGCAAATCTGAAAGCTGAGCATCATTATCGGTTTGGGAGTTGGCACCTCATGATATAGTATGGACTATTTGAAAAGAGAGAAATAGAAGAACTTTTGATGCGGTTGAGCTTTATGTAAAGATTTTGAAGACTAGATTAGCTAGACAACTTTTTATATGGAAAAGGGCAGAAGATGGCAATCCAGTTTCCTTGCATGATGTTTTATTTTTTAACTTTGTACAATTATTGCTGGACTTTGTTTTTATATACCTGCCGTGTACGGGGGTTCTATAACACATTCATTTTCCATTTATAAAATTAATTTTACTTTATTTAAATAAAAAAAAAAAAACAATATTCACTAGCGTCTAATAGTCACTTTTAAAAGAAATTTGGTGTAATCCATATTCACTCCTAGTATCCATAAAATGTTAGCTTCTCTAGAAAACCTCCAAATGCATTTGCTAAAGAAACCTTTATTCTTTATTCCAACATCACCTGGTTCAATACTGTTGAGCTCTATCGGAAGATATGTTGTATCCCACTTAACTAACTAATCTTTTTTTTGGCATTCCCCACCCTACCCAAAAAAAAAAAAAATCCTTGACACATGTTAATCCCCTGCTAACAAAAATTATAACATAGAGTAGTAGAAGACGAGAAAGTTAGCTGAAACAGATATAATGAGGATACGGTCCCCCTAAAGCAATATTGATAGCTCTCTTTTCCAATAGACAAGACACTTTCCAACCTTTCATTATTTATCATTTGGTTAGAGCTCTCGAAACTTTTCGATAATGGGTTCCCAAAAAATTCATCGAGCTAAAGGGTTCCCACTTAAAAATAAGCCAGAAATACTCAAGGGGCCAACTTAAAAAGAGACAACCAAATACTCCAGACAGAGAAACCATTCTTTTCCCCTAACAAAACCGCACCGAAGTAGAAGGCAAAAAAGCTGTTCAAAGGAAAGAAATGTAAGAGAGAGCTAGATAAAAAAGCCATATATACTATAGGGTTTCTCACACTGTACTTGTGGGACCCTCTTCCAAATTATCAAGAGTTAGTATGGCTTCATCATTTGGAAGGGATGCTCAAGATGGCTGAAAGAAAGAGAAATGCCAATACTTAGGACTTGGGAGATAGAGCACCAATTAATGGTTAGTTAAACAATTATGGTATGGTGAACTAATACAATTTGGACAGTGGAGAGGTAATTACCACATATCTGGAAGATGGGCAGACTGGACAGAAGTTACTTGTCGAAAACAAAACAAAAAACTTTAGAATTCAAACTTTAAAGGAGAAACAGAAAAATAACCATATTGCAGATTCCAAAATAGAACCTAAGAAATGTAGGAGTTCTTGCTCCTTGCTTTTTTATCTTAATTTTTACCATCACAACAAGCAAATAGACAACCATGATATATCATCAATTCTCAGACTCCATCAGTGAGACACCATCAAATCAGAAAGCATAGCCTATCTTCATATTTCTAGAAGCTTAATGGTCCAAAATAATAAAGCAAAGAAATCATATAATAATTCGAAAAACATGTAAATTGATGCAATACATCTAAAGCTTGCAACACAATTCAGAAAGATTTCAGATATGCACTTCATAGCCCACATAATCAGCTCTAATCATAAAATATCAATTGCATTTTCTGTGATAAAAATAGAACCCCACATGAGAATATCAATACAAATTTATCAACATATATTTGCAGACTGTGATATGTTCAAATTCTGCTCATGCAGGTAAGCAAAGAAAAAGAAAAGATAACGCTATAGATACAGATAACAGGATAAGAGAGCTTCGTTTTTATTTGATTTTTTAAAATATACTGAGTCAGCAATTCAAGAATAGTAAGATGCGTTGATATGACTCTTCTAGGCTCAAGGCTTAACAACCCTGCAAAGTTTGAAGCTCCCTATTGGTGTAAATTCCCTATCCGTTAAAGCTAGGTTTGAAATTTAACAACAGAGAAAACAGAGAAGAAATTCGCATCTAAAAGAAGCGAGAGAATGGACAGTTATACTATCATCGCGCTAAAATGATTAAAATCAGTTGGCATTTCTAATGAGGCCTTTTTGTGAAAGACTGAGATAAAAGGAAAAAGACATGAAATGAAACCCACCATCAAATGACATTTGCAAATACTTCCACCACGCCTTTCACCTCTTCTTCTAATAAATCTGAAATTCTACCTCCAATGACTCATACCCTCAGTATCTGAAGCTTGGATGAGAAAGCGATGGCAACCCAATCAGGCTGCGAGGAAGACCACTGCAGCTGTTCGATCTCTGCGCCTGCTGTGTATGCCAAAATTGGATCCAATCCACCTTCAACAGGCTGCCCCATGGAGGATAAGTCCCATATTAATGCCTGCATATCGTCCCCGGCGGTGCATATGTGGCAAGAACTGTGGGGCGCCCAGGCAATGGCATTAACACTGGCTTGGTGCCTCTGCAATTCGACCACGGGAAGCGTGGGAAAGCGGATGTCGAGCACGACGACCTTTGCACTGTCCATGATGATGGTGGCCATGTATCTGGGGTCTTGTTTGTTCCAACCCAGACGAACCAAGGGCGTGTCAGGCTCGGAGCTTTCGTAGATGATGGTGGAGTGCTCCTTGTCGCGCAAATCGAAAACCCTAACAGAGCCGTCGGCGGAAACGGAAGCAAAGACACCGACACCACCCCAGGCAATGTCGTAGACCTCCTTATCATGGGCGATAAGCTGGGTATCGACGGTCTCGCGCTCGATATCCCAAATGGTGCAGGTGGTGTCGATGCTGGAAGTGCCGATGCGCTTGGGCTCGGCCTCGTTCCAATCGAAGGAAGTGAGAGGACCGCAGAACTCGCTGTTCTTGTTGCTGAGGAGGCTCTTGAGGTCGACATGGTCATCGGAAATGCGCCAGACGCGGAGGAAGTCGCTGGAAGTGGCGAGGAGGTCGGGCTTCTGACAGTCCTTGTCGGGGATAAAGATGGTCTTGGTAGGCGGATAGGGGTGCTCGAAGGAAAGATTGGGATCGGAGCGGATTTCTCCGGTTGAATCGTCAAGTTGAACGATGTCGACTCGATTATGGCACTGCTCCAAGAGGCTGGCGATGGCGAGGCGGTACTTCTTGTCACGACGTACGCTCCAGTTCATGGCGTAGATGTGCCACGGCGCCTCGTATGTGTAGATTTCCGATCGTTTCTGCTGCTCGTCTGACCCATCCTGAGTCGGATCGCTACTCACACCCATCCCCACTCTCTCTCTCTTCTGCTCTCGTTTCGTCTCAGTCTGAATCGTCAAACTGTTCGCCGTGTAAACTGTAACACTATGTTTGTACGGAGAGAAATGGAGAGAATCATAAAATCTCATTACCAAGAGAAAAGAAAAGAAGAGAGGAGAAAAAGTTGACTTTCTATGTACCTATGTACCTGTTTGGATAACTTTCATTAAAAGAAAAAATTATATATATTAAAATATAATTTATAATATTATTTTTATTTTTTCAACACTTCAAGCATTGTTTACCGTCATAAGAGTAAATTTATCTACTTTCTTTTCTTTTCTTTCTCAATTTCTCTTATTTGAAGATAACAAAAAAATATCAACTTTCTCTTCATTTTCTCTCTTCTTCCTTTCTTTTTTCTCCTATTTTAGAAAACCAAATAAGAAAGTTGGGGAGAAATTTAAAAATTTTCTCTTCTCTTCTCTCTAACTCTCTTAATCCAAACACATTGTAAAGGTGCGGTTATTGCAATCTCAATGGTTTCTTTCCATACCCAAATTTTTCAATGACCAAAATAACCTTAAGCAATTTTATTACTCCCTCTGTCCCTTAAAAATAGGCCTCTTCAAAAAAACACGCATATTAAGAAAACTCATTAATGCATTGATTTGTGATCTTTTTTACCTTTTATTTCCAAAACTACCATTTTTTCTATAATTGCATTTGGTGTCATGTCAAGGCATTCTTGGAATAATAAAGGGTAATATGGAAAAGTTAAAAGAAATATAATTTGACTTTTCAAATGGATTATCGTTTTAGGACACAGTCAAAAAAGGAAAGAAAGCCTATCTTTGTAAGACAGATGGAATATTAAGGATAAAGGACGTAGTAATTTTAAAAAGGGTATTTAACCAAGAACCCCTTAGTACATTGGTTGTATACCCAAAACCCCCTATAGAAAATTTGATTTATGAAAGAAATAAATTATATAGCTTATGACGGATTTGCCCTCATTTATACATCTTGATTTTGAATTTTTTTTCCAAGATTGATTTTTACCAAAAAAGGATGCATTAATTGCTAGATATTTTCAAAAACGTATTTCTATATTTTATGCTTCTAATATGATTTTCAAACAAGTAAACTTACCTAACTCGTATACACATGGTAGATGCATAGATTGTCGTATATCTTCAAACAGGTAAATTTACATAAACTGTATTGTATTGTATGTATCAAATTTGATTTTCAAACAAGTAAATTATCTAACCAGTATACACGTGTTGGATGCGTTTATTGCCATACATCTTTAAACATGTAAATTTATATAAACTGTAATTTATTCATCTAATTTGATTTTCAATGAATCCAAAATAAAAAAAAAATAGAAGTCCAATAATGTAACTCAATTTTAATGGACTCTTTGAGAATAAATATAGAACGGAGACTAATAATTCCATAATTGAAATTAATGCAGTTTAAAATATTTCTATAGAGTTCAATAATCTAAAAATTTTCCATAAAGAGTCCCATATAGTTACAAACTCTAAAAGGATACCATAATAAATGTAATCTTATCAAATAAGGGCAAACATGTCAATATAAAAAAGGGTTGACTTTGAAATATCCTAAAAAGATCTCACGGTAAATCTAATAGAGTGTTGGACCTCATGGTACGGAATCTAAATTATAGGGGGGTTTGAATAATTTTCCCTTTTAAAAAAGCCAACTAGGTTCTTGATGAATTTCTCTCTGAAAAAAAAAATAAAAAAAATAAAAAAAAATAAAAAAAAAAAAACATTTTTACAAGATACAAGAGAGCTACATGTCACGACCTTAATTATTTCGCACTTTGACCGTGCGGCCTTAGACACTTTACTCGCCAAGTAGAAGTGTTAAGTCAGCCTTTACCCAACCAAAATGTAAATAGACAATGTAGCAAAACACAAGAGTTTGAAAGAGTGGAAGTGTATTGCTTTGAATAAAGGAAAGTATACAAAGAGAGCTTGATAGTTACAATGCTTGAGAGCTTGTGTGTCGAGAGGTGAGGAGCAAATGAGCTACCTCCACCTATTTATAGGCCTTAAGGAGAGTTCTAGAATGCTTGCATATGTACACTTTTCTAGAGAGCTCTCCCACTAAATATCTCTACAAGTAGCTAGAATATTCTATAATCACATGCTTATACAAGCTACTACTAGCATCTAGAATATTCTAGCATATTTACAAGCAACTACACAAGCTAACCTTCTAGAGAGTTCCACATTCCAAAGCCATCTCTAATATTCTAGAGTATTCCTTGATGCTCCCCTCATGTCCCACTACTCTAGAGAATTCTTGGAGCTTCCAAATTATTCTAGAAGGTTCTTGAGTGTTCCCACTTGTGTGTAAGAAGAGTGTGGGAAATTCTAGGCTTTTCTAGAATATTCCAAGCATGCCTTTTTCCCAAATTGTCGGATTCCTGTGTCAAAAGTGTCAGGCTGCCACATACAACTCCGATGAAAGATGTAGGCTGCAGTAGATATCTATTACATCTCTTTCTCTCTCTCTCTCTTTCTCCATTAAAATGCGTAGCCACCATCTTTCAACCTACCCGCCCATCACCTTTTGTTAGGGAAAGAGCTAGAGTGTAAGATCCTAAATTTTCTTAAATCAATTTTAAATGGGATAGAGGAAATTTGAATGTTGAAAAAAAAAGGAAAAGAAAAAAGAAAGAAAAAGAAGAGCCCATAATTAATAGAATTAAAATTGACCAATTATTATACTTAAAATGAGTCCATTAGATATAATACAAATTATATGAAACTATTTGGGTTAGAGATGATAAGGAATTAATTAGATGAGTGTTATCATGCTAATTGAGATATTAGTTATCAAATTAAAGAAATGATTTGATTGCATTTGCTATAAAAGAGAGATAGAAGAGAGAAACTTGGGGAGGAGAATTCTTGGAGAGGAAGAGACTTGGAAAAGAAGAGAATTGGGAAGGAAGAGCCTTATGGAGAAAGAAGCTTGGAGAGAAAGAAGCTTGGAAAAGAAGGATGACTAGTATAAATGAGTTCCATGGGTTTTGAGGACAAGAGCATAACGCCTAGAAAGAGAAGAAAAAAATTTAGAGACATAGAAAGGGAGAGATTGGAAAGTGAGGGAAAATTTAAAAGAGATAGAGAGAGATTTCAATCTTTTGCATCTCTTTCAAATTTTGGATATCCTACAATTTAAGGTGAGATGCATCATCTTTCCAAGTTACATTTCTGAATTTTTAAACATAAGTTGGTGTTTGGTTGCTAGGAAAGTAGTAGGAAGATCTGAAATTTTCTGAGTTTCTATTATGACCAGTTTTAGTATAAAATTCATAAATAAATGTAGAAAAAAATATTTTTTTGAGCACCGTTTATTGTCATGGTTAGCTAACATCTACACCTATTTGCTATAAAAATTTTGTAAGAAATGAACATGACTTACTATTATTTTCGGAATTTATAAGTAGTTGTAATGCTGTAGGATTTAATGATATATTTTCCGTGTTCTAATTCAATTAAAAGTTGGAAAATGTTTTCCTTGTCGGAAAATTTTGAAAATTTTTGGAGATGTTCCTATATGCATCTATTTTGTACATATAAAATTTCAGATTTCAAAGTAATGAATTTGTAAAAATTCGAATATCACTAATGAGTTGTATATGAGACTTTGAGAATAATAGAGCTTGAGGAAAAATGGCTTAGCAATTTTTCATTATGAGAGAATAATAATATATACAATGTACATGATCAAGAAAGTTCATAATCTACAACTAATTACTTAAAATACATAAAGCTATCCATGGACATAATATTTATATCCCAAAAATATATAATATAGAACTCATCAATAGTTTACTACATCATTTCCTTAATATTCCCCTTCAAGATGGAGTCCTAGGGAAGGACGCCAATCTTGACTCGAAGTGTATCTAGCCGTTGATGAGATAACTGCTTAATGAGTGCATCGGCCAACTGGTCTTGAGACATGAGAAACTCGGATGGCGCCACTTTGCACTTTTTCCCAAACGAAATGAAAAAATATGGCAATATGTTTCATGCAAGAGTGAAATACCAGATTTGCACAAAGATATGTAGCGCCAATATTGTCACAATAAACTGTCAGCATCGTAGGCAGTTGAATGCCTAGTTCATGCAACAAAGATTGCAGCCACGTAATTTCAGCAGTGATGGAGGCACCTACGCGATACTCAGCTTCAATGGAAGATCGAACAATAGTGCGTTGTTTCTTCGAACTCCATGAAATAGCATTATAACCAAGAAACATGACGTGAGCACCGGTAGAGATTCGGTCATCTGGGTGTGAACCAGCCAACCTGATCGGGAGGCCTCTCGTTCACTTTGGGGGTGTTTTTGAGTGGATTGTGGATGATGTTTATCCGTCTCGATTTATCTTTCTTTATTATCTTTCTCTATTATCCACATTTATCCTTCCCTATTATCCACTCAAGATTGGGTTTTTGAAAAAAAGATAAGAGTTTGTTAAAAACTGGGAGTCGCCACCTTATTTTTAGGGAATAAGGAAATTACAAAAAAGAGTTTTATTTTCAATAAAACATTGACCCCATATTTTGGAAAACATGGTCTTTTGAATCATAGTTGGATTCTGGGGCTAGGTTACGAAGTGGGAAGGTTCCAAGGAACTCCTTGTAGGCACCCACTTTGCCCTAATTAAAGGTCTCCTAATTACTATTGGGCTTATTCAAAATCTTATCATGATAATCCTAACATATCTAATCAACCAAACAAGTAGTGTATAATACTAGATAATAATAATGAATAATAAAAGAAAGAATCAAAGAAACCTAATGATCTTAGGAGACAAGAGTCAACCTAAGATTGGACTTGCGCCCTATTGACTGCCTACGTACCTTACCAATTGCTTGATAAAGATCAAAGTCCACGTAGTTCGATTACCCTAGGACTCTCTTACTGTAATGAACTATATCCTTGAAGGCATTCCACCTTATCTAAGATTCTATCTTCAGGAGTTGATGTTTGAAATACTTTCAAATGGGGAGTTTCATCCCAAAACAACTTCTTTAATTTTCAATTGAAAATTCTCAAAAATAGACTCTTAAACAAGCCAAAATCCCTCTTTAGATGTAGTTTTTACAATAAAGGGGAGTCCTAAGTGACGCCAAGTGGCTTCCCTATCCTAGGAGTCCCTAACTACATCCTAAAGTCACCTAAGTAACCCTAAATATCAAAATAATGAATGCTGGAATTTCTGAAAAATAGATAAAAAAAAATGTACAAAAGAAGGTAAACAATGCATGAAAATGGCCTAAATGCAATTTAAGTTAGCAATGGGAACCTAGGCATGTTTCTAAGTTGATTTAAGCCTAAAAAATGAGTTTTAATGCACTTTTAGGCCACTTTAAACCCATGGACAGATTTGAAAGTAATCAAAAAGTGTACTTAAAACCCTAAAATAATGAATAAAAATGATTAAAAAAAATGCATTAAATGCAACCTAGTATGCATACTAGAATTATCATCAAAATATAGTATTTAATCACAAGGGAAGGGACTCACCTTTGCAAGCTCCCTCAAACATATTTTATATATTAATCGAACATTCCAAGTGATAAAAAAAAAAAAAAATGAACTATGATGAGAATAATACTAGTACTAAACCTAATATAAAAGATTTAAACATGCATTCTTACATATTGAAAATCATATCATGCATACTAAAAAGAGATTCTAAATATGAATATCTAATCCTAACTTTTAATCCTAATATGGTATAACTAAAGAAGAATGGAAGAAGAGAGATATGCATACATATTAAAAAACTAAACTAGCCTATCATGCATACTAAAGAAATATGGAAACTATGCATGCTAATAATAAACTATATCCTATGCATACTAAAAATGAACTAAATCCTATGCATACTAAGGAAATAAAAGCCTAACCTAGCATGATTAAAGAAGAAGAAGAAGAAAACTAAAAGCTACTAACCTCTGCCTCTTTGCTCCAAGCCTTCTCCTCAAACTCCAAGCCTTCTCCTCAAGCTCCAAGGACTTCAAGGACCTCAAGGACTTTAAAACTTAAGCTAGAGTGCTATGGGGGAAGCTTGTGCAATTGCTCAAGCCTCTACTCTCCAAGCTAGTTCTCTAAAGCTTATTTCTGTGTGTTGAAACTGATTTCAGGGCCCTCTATTTATAGGAAGGCCTGAGTTTGATCAATGGCTGAGTTTAAATCTCTCAAAAATGATCCAAGGGCTCAACACCAGCCTTACAAGGTGTTCATACTCATCCAAAAGTCCCCATGGCCGAACTGGACACATGGCAGGGCTTGGAAGAGTCCCAGGCAAGAAAGAGACTGAAGAAGAGCAGTTATTGGGCAAAGTGGTCGACGACCATCCACCCTAGGACGGTTGGCCGTCCCTCATGGATGGTTGGCCGTCCCTAGGTGGACGGTCATCGATCCCCCATCCCCAAAATGCCCTATGTAGGCCTGTCTCAGTCCGTTTTGACCCGGTTTGAGCTTTTTTCGGCTTTTTGAGCCCGTTTTAAGTCCAAATTTGACGATTCAAGCGCTGAAACGATCGTGATTCTATTCTCCATGTTTTAAGAAGTGTTTGAAGTGAAAATACATTGACCGAGGTCAAAGGTTTAGGGAAAATTTGACCGATTAGCTGTTTAGGGCCTGTCGGACCCAAATTAAGGTTTTGAAATTTGCTAACCGATTGCTTTCGAAATCATTTATTCTTCTCGAAACAAGTTTTAAAATGTTTTAGAAAAGTGTTTTGAAGCCTTTGAAGGCTTTGGTTTGATAAAAATATCGAATCTCGGTCGTTTTCGGCTGAAGCCCTAATCTGGGCTTAAAAGGGCCTTTCGAGCCTTAAGAGCCAATCATGAGCCAGAAGGCTCCACAGACCTTGCCACTAATCAATTTAGCTACCAAACACACCTTAAATATTTATGCCAAAGCCTTGAGACCATTCGAGACAAGATCGACAGTCATTCAGGATTTTTGTGATTCAAGGGACAGAACTGCCCTTCGGTCACAAAAGGCCTTATTTTCTATCAAGCTTGGCTCGGAATGCCATGGGATTTTGCAGGGATGCTCCTAGACTCTCTAAAAACCTAATACAAAAAGAACCGACTCAATCTGACCTAAAAACCTACATATGATAATGACCTCTATCTAATTACCCACAAAAAGTAAAACTGGGAACTTAGGGTTTTAACACCCTATTTCACTTCTAATTACAGGCAACCATTAATGATCATACTCATGGTCAAAAATGGATCTCTACACTGGGTTATCGACCCAATCTGCGTATGAAAATCTATGGAGTTACAAGGGAGAATTTAGGTGAATAAACAAACCATGATGGATGGTACCTCGAAGATAGCGGAGTAATCTTTTAACTACGGACCAGTGTTAGGTGGTAGGACGATGCATAAATTGAGATAATTTGTTGACAGCAAAAGCAACGTCTAAACGCGTAAGTGATAAGTATTATAGGCTACCAACAATGAAACGATATTCGGTTGCATCGGAGAGTGAGGTGCCATCATGGAGACTGGGAACGTGATTGGGGGACATGGATGTGTGAACATCTTTTGCAATGAGCATGTTGATCTTCTCTAATAGGTCATGAATGTATTTGTGTTGGGCCAAGAGAATGCCACGAGGGGAGGGGATGACTTCAAAGCAGAGAAAGTAGGATAAGGTGCCAAGATCTTTGATGAAAAACTTTGCCACAAGTTGGTTGGTGAATTTAAGAGCACAGTCTTCGTTATTTGTGAGAATCAAATCATCCACATACACTAAAAGACATATGGTTAGATGCATGTGGTTATATAGAAATAAAAAGGTATCGGACTTGGAGTTGACAAAACCAATATATGGACAGTAGAAATTGGCGAAGTTCATGATACCAAGCTCGAGGGGTTTATTTTAATCCATAAAGAGCCTTCTTAGGTGACACACATGGGTGGGATTGTTCCTGTCAATGAAGCCCGAGGGTCGATTCATGTAAACATCTTCGGTTAAGTGACCATGAAGGAAGACATTATTAACATCCAATTGTTTGAGAGACCATCCTTTGGAGAGCGCGAGACTTATGACCAGACAAACAGTGGTCGGTTTGATGACATGACTAAATGTCTTATGGTAATCGATGCCTAGACGGTTGTGAAAACCTTTAGCAACGAGCCAAGCTTTGTAGCACTCGATGGAGACATCGAGACGGCGCTTAATTCGAAACACCCATTTGCAACCAACCAAGTTTTGTGATAATGCCGGAGGAACAAAATTCCAAATTTCATTACGTAAAAGTGCATTGAATTCTTTGGACATGTTAGCCCACCATTTTAGTTGTTTGAAGGCTTGTGATATAGTAGTGGGTTCAATGATCGTCAGGGAATGGAGAGTGGTGAGGATAAGTTTGGTGAGAGGTTTATGCATGTGATTTTTGGCTCTAGTTTGCATGGGATGATTGTTATAGGGTGTTGATTTGTGCAAGTCATGAGAAGAATGAGGAGAATGAGTAATTGCGTCATCACCAATTTGGGAAATAGTAGTCTGTTGGGTATTAGTAATGGAGGGAATTAATGAGTGAGGTGATATGGAAAGTGAAGGAGATTCAGTGGAGTTATTGAGGGAGTTAATGGGTGAAGTAAAGTTGGAGTTGAGATTCAGTAGTATATGGGGAGTGATTGATGGAATGATTTGTGGAAGGTGAATATTGGGAGTTAATGGTGGTGTACATTGGCTTGGAAGGAGGGAAAGTAATGGTGGGATTCGGTGGGAGTAATGGGAGAAGAGTGGATTGTGGGTTATTTTATGGGAATGATTTGATGTGATGATATTGGGTGAGTAGAGAGATTGGTGGAAACTATGGACGTGGAGACTTATATGGGTGGATTAATTTTTGTCCATTCGTGGAATGTTATAATTATGGGTTGTGAAAGAGTGGTGGATTGATGAGAAAAGGGAAAGAGTGACTCAATGAAATTAACATGATGAGAAATGAATATTTTTTTGGAAATTGGATCATAACACTAATATGCACTTTGTGTGGAGAAATAACCAAGGAAAATACAAGGTTGGGATCGGGGATCAAATTTATGGGATCCATATGGCCGGAGCCATGGATAACAAAGGCAACCAAAGACTTTTAATTTGGAGTAATTTGGTTGGGTGTTAAATAATTTTTCAAATGATGATTTCATGGGGAAGTCAACTTTTGGCATACAATTAATGAGATAGGCTGCAGTGGAAAAAGCGTGTGGCCAAAAAGTAAGGAGCATGTGCGCATGATGAAGTAATGTGAGTCCGGTCTCAACAATATGGCGGTGACGACGTTCGGAAAGGCCGTTATGTTCGGGGGTGTGTGGTGGAGTGGTAAGATGAGAAATTCCATTGGTGGCGATGAAAGATTGTAACGAGATGTATTCGCCACCATTATCCGAGTAAAGTGTAATAATGAAAAGTTTAAAATATTTTTCCACTAAAGCCTTAAAGCAGATAAAAATATCATGAATGTCAATTTTTTTTCTTAAGATGATAAAGCCAAATGTAGCGATTGAAATGGTCCACAAAAATGACATAATATTTATAGCCATCATATGAAATAACAGGAGAGGTCCACACATCATAATATAATAATTCAAGAGGATGAGAACTTGTAAGAGATGAAATTGAAAATGGTAATCTATGGGTCTTATTGCAATGACAAGAATTACAAGTAGAATTAGACATAACTGAAGATGACATAGGCAAGCTGTTATTGGAAATTAAATTACGTAAGACATTAGAAGACGGATGACCATGGCGATGATGCCATTGGTCGACAGAGACTTTTATTTAAGAAAAAGCAATAACAGGCTTTGTTTTTGGTGATGTACGCGGCCACTCATAAACGCCATCTTTAGTTGCTCCTTGCATCAGTGTGGCCCCGTGCAAAGATCATTCGCATAAAAGGAAGATGGTAAAAATTCAACGAACACATTATTATTAGAACAAAATTAAGAAACAGAAATAAGATTCTTTTTCATGGAAGCGACACACAAAACATTTTTTAAAATAAAAGATAAAGAAGAAAGTGGTAGTGTGGTCGAACCGCTGTGAGTGATGGGTAAGGCAGTGCCATCACCAATGTGTATGTTCTCAGTGACAGGGTGCTTAGAATGAATAGATAGATTTTGGAGGTCTGACATGACATGGTGGGATGCACCGGAGTCTAGAAGCCATTCGGTTTCAGAGGGTGCAAGAGGGCCGACTGGGTAGGCTTGAGGAGTGGCAAAATGGGCTTGAGAGGAGGGTAGGAGGGATTGTTATAGTGGCGAGGTTAAAGGTGATGAGACCAAGTCATGTATTTGAAATTGAGATAACGTTTTGCATAATGGCCCTGTTGGGTCCGGTACACAATTGACACTTGCCAAGGTGTAGATGAGGTTGTGTGGTAGAAGGATGGGGTGGGTGGGATGGAAATGAGGATGAGTTTTGGAAGAAGGGGGAGTAGTTTTTGTTATTTGTTGGTAGATAGTATGGGTGGTTTGATGTTTGTTTTGGGTGTGGATTATGGAATGGTTTTTGTGTTGTATTTAAGAGATATTTCAAAATTCAAAATAATTTATAATTAAGTTTTAATCATTTAATTTTTCTGTTATTGAGAGAATAATTTCTTTAAATTTTGATTTTGATTTATTTCAAAAATCAATTAGAATGAATTAATTTTGTAACCATCATAACTTAATTGATTTAATTGATTTTAAATTTGTAACCGTTATAATTGATTTGATGATAGAATTGAATGGTCGGTTATCATTTCTTAAATTTCATAACTTCATATATATTTATATATATATTTTATTAATCTAATTTAATATGCCTAGCTTACATTTTATTAGGTTGCTACTTTAAAAAAGTGCAGCCTCTTTGTAAGGAAAAAAAAAAAAAAACGTGGTGGTGGTGGTGTGAGCTGGCTGTTAGTGCTTTAGCCATTTGTTGAAAGAAAAAAAAAAAAAAGAAACTCTTCTTTTTCCTTTCTTTCAAAATTGTTTTATTTACTATCAAGGAGCTAATTTGGGTTGTTCTATATACTCACATATTGTGTGTGCACACTTGTGGGAGTCCGATTGTTGTACCATGGAGGGTAGGCCGCTAGAGAACCTAGTGCACCGAGTGATTTACTCCGAAGGGCGCGATCTACTCTTAAGGACAGTGAATCTACACGCCTTAATCGATAAGTGTTTTTTATTTTATTTTATTTTATTTTATATATTTTCAGCATTTACATCAATTTTCAACATTTTGCACAAGGTTGGTAGAATCAGGCATGTTTGGAAGCTTGGATTTCTTTCGTGCTTCATACTTGAGATGCGCTTCAAAGTTGATGAGTTTTTCATGTAACTCATCAAATGTAACCGGACTTTCACAGACATGCATGACTGAACAAAGGTATTTGTAGTCTTCATCAAGACCACCTAAGATTTTTAATATGAGATCATCATTGTCAACAGGGTGATTCAGTATAGTGAGTTCATCGGCGATGACTTTGACATGTTGCATGTAGTCTATAATGGACTGTGTACCTTTTGTGAGAAGGCGAATATTTTCTTTCAATTGAGTAAGTCGGCCTCGAGAAGATTTGGCATATGTGTTGGCTAGAATATTTCATACCTCACGTGATGTGCGAGCAGAGGCAATAAAAGGAACAAAATTGGGTGAAGTGGAACTGGCAATAGCACTAAGAATTAATTGGTCATGGTGGACCCAAAGTGAATAATCTAGATTTGGATTGGGACCATTAGTGGTTGGAATGGTGGGTGAGGGGCAAGGCTTGGATCCATCTATAAATCCCATAAGGTCATACCCTATGAGAACTGCATGAAATTGGAAGCGCCATGACGTATAATTTAAGGAGGTGAGTTTAATGGGGATTTAAGAGGTAGTATTGATAGAGATGAGGGAAGAAGTATTATCAAATGGGTTGATGATGATGGGACGGTCTTGATTAGAGGGAGTGCTAGATGAATTTTAAGAGATGGGAGTAGTTTGAGAGTCAACCATTTTTGGAGAGAAGGGATTGAACTCGAGAGATTTTTTACAAAAATTCTAATACCATATGAGACTTTGAGAAGAATAGAGTTTGACGAAAAATGGCTTAGCGATTTTTCATTAGGAGAGAATAATAATATATATAATGTACACGATCAGGAAAGTTCATAATCTACCACTAATTGCTTAAAATACATAAAGCTATCTTTGGACAGAATATTTATATCCCAAAAATAGATAATACACAACTCATCAATAGTTGACTACATTATTTCCTTAATATTGTATAGTTTAATACTTCTAGTTTAGCATGAAATTGTATCTTGATCATATTAAAAGATGAATCATCATGGTGAGGATGATTATCATCCTCATTTAAATGATGTTTCGTAGAGTTTAAAGGATCAATTGGTATAATTTAAAATGATTTGCTTTACTTCCTTTATTTTATGGAATTTGAGTTAAGAACTATTCATGGCTTTGGATAATGTGTTTAGTTGATCGTATATATTACTTGAGAACTACATTTGGCTTGATCCTTATGAGCTCGGGGTACGTAGGCAGTTCAGGAAAGATTCCTGAGTATAGCCACACGTAATTAAAAATAATATCTTTCCTTTACTACGAATGATATATTTGTCATATTTATATTAGGGGTGTGCGCAGGTCGGGTGAGGGTGGGTGGAGGGTAAAACCACCAACCAACCCTCCTTTGGCGGGTGGCTAATTCTCCCACCCGCCAACCTCAATAACTTGCGGATTGATTAAATATATGGCGGGCTGGTTGAGCGGATTAAGTGGGTGAAGCATTACTTTTTTTTTTTTTTTTTTTTTTATAGACACCTAAAGTTCTTAAAACCTTTTTAACAAGCAAATACCTCAAATTCGTATCTAACAATGCAATATTGTATTATTTAGTAATTAAACTATAATCCAAACAATTATTCCGATAGTAATAAACTAAAGTGCCAAAATAAATTGCCGTACAACAATAGAAGCTACTAACTAGATACATAATGATAAAGGTTCATTGTTATTAAAAAATCTTACAAACTAACATATGGTTTCATATTCAAAATTGAAAGAATATCAAATCAAATAAGTGCATATTCAAAGTATCATAATAAATATATCTAAAGAAATAAAAAAAATTACTAACTTGCAAGCATATCCAATTAAGGGAAAATATAAGGTAGTAATGAAATTTATTTTATATAAATATATTATTTATTTATATATAATTATTTGGCGGGTGGGGGTGGGTTTAGGGAGGGTTGTCACCTCTATACCAACCAACCGAATCAACCCGCAAAAAATTCATCAAATCGACCCAACCCAACCCACCTAACCATTGTAACAGTGGATGGGGTCGAGTTGGGTCTGGTCGGGTCCGACGGGTTGGGTGGGTTTTCGCACACTCCTAATTTATATGATGATCTTAACAGAATACTTGTTATATATAAAAATCAAATGTATTAATAGGAATTTTATAGTAGAAATCTGAGGGGTGTTACATAGAGTGAATTATTTTATTGATTTTCATTTCATTAAATCGCTAAGTGCGAACTGATTTTTATTTCATTAGAACAAATCAACCATTTGAGAAACACCTTTAAGTAAGCCAATGAGCCATAGCTTCCTTTGTGCAGAAACTGGGAAAGTTTCTTGCAACTAAGAGCATGACCATAAATAATCAAATAGGAATAGCAGCCATAGGGGGCACATTTAGCTATGGGGAAAAATATGTGTGTGTGTGTGTACTTTTCTCTCATATATATAAATAATATAAAGAGAGTGACGAGGGGGAGGAAGAGGGGTGCCGGGAGGGGGATTATTGGAGATGTCGTTGCCGTGAAGTTATTGCCAGAGAAGAGCATAAGGGTGTAAGAGATGTTGATTGGAAGTCAAATCCATTTTCACAATCCAAACTGTAAAGGGAGAATCTCGTTTAAGATATATAGCCATTTCGGGATGGTACTGTATCCCTTCGGGCCTTAATAAAAGGCCCGTCAACTAAGGCGTTTAGTAGCCAATGGCCTTTCAGCCCACCCATACATATTTTCACTTTTTAGAGAGAATACAATATTCGAATTATTAATATTCATTTCTTAATATTAAAAAATATTAAGAAATGAATAGCGAGAAGTCGTTAAGATCCCACTAATCTAGTAAACCTAATATTTGAACACAAAAAAAAAAAAAAAAAACAAGTCCAATAAAGAAGTTGCCCCAGATTAGTGAATTCCTAGAAGTGGATCTAAAGTTAAAAGAAGAGCAAAACAATTCCTTCGAATACAAGTTAATGTACTAATTGCAAAATTGTTGCATCGGGGTGGAAAAATACTTCTTAGCACTAGGTAGATTTCCGCTACAAACATCTACCAATCTTTTGCTACTATTGTGGTACCATGGGCCATGATGAAAAAAAAGTGTTATGATAACCAAGAGAACCCCAAGTAACTTTAAGGCACAACGTAAAGGGGTAGGTTTTCGTCACAAAGGGAGATAGATTTCGACTATCGCGAGGTGGCATTATTGAGTGCTATGGAGATTGAGGGTTTCAAAACATCGGTGGTTGGCGACCGCACTGTAATCAATATAGGATCAATTTTCCTATGGTAAGTGAATCTCAAGGGGTCAACGATCCTATATTAGAATCAAAAGAGATACCACCTAGTATTTTGGGAGCGCTTGCCCCGATCCGAGGAATAGGAAGAATTTACCTTTGCTAACTAACACACAAATGGAATGTCAACCGTATAGCTAATCAAACGAAAATGGGGATACCTATTAAAGATCAACATGGCCTTAGCAGGTCATGGAAATGAAAACCACCTATAATTAAAGGTATTAATGTTTCCTTAATTAATTTAAAGCAGAGATATTGCAATCCACTATTAATAAGCCCGTTTTGGAAGGCAATCAAGGACAAAATTGGGTTGATAATCTTACCATTTCAACTCCACTTTTGTTGTTCTTGGGTGCACAACATAATTCTTATACTAGTGTACCAGTTCATCCACACATTCCTAAGCTAAATCCAACCATCTGAATACCCACCTCATAATTCTGACCTAGACTAATCCGCCCAAAACCCCCCTTGTTCGAAAAAAGACCTTAATATTACCCAGACTTTCCAAGCCCAACCCAACGCTGTTGCTATACCATTCATTACAAGTTTATCCACTAAATTGCTTGTGTTTAGCTTCTCGTCTATTGCCAATTCTGAACCCATCTTGTGTTGCACTAATAATAGTCCTTATCCAAGTAATCTACCCAAAACAAAAATAAGCTTAAAACAAACGGCTAGGAAAAAAATTACACTTTCTAAGCAGATTTAGTTTATGGAATGGACCTTATCCTTGGTACTAGCAGCAAAAGACCCTACATCTCCATCATTAACCTAGACCAAACCAATGAAACCAAGCTATGTAATAAAAAATGTAAAGTGGTAGATGGAGAGGGATATGAATTTGATATTGAGGTGGAGGTGTTAGTGATATGCCCTAAAAGCCAATCACAGTGTTGATTTTAGGAATGTTGACATTCATACTTTTCATTTATTAAATAAATTAATTGGGCAAGTTTATTTATTATTATCCTCATTCTTATATGTTTGAATAATAATTATCCATAAATTAAATATTGAGAAAATAATTACTCAAGAGTTGAGATAAATGAGACTAATATTTCTCATAACATTAATCTTAAATATTCTTAGTTGTAGGTTTATCAAATGGGTAATGATAAACCAGTAAGGCTAGCACAGATTATGTTTGCTCAATGAGAGGATACTGTGTCTCAAGTATCTGTGTAAAGATAGTAAAGCAAATCTGTGGGTGCTTGTTAGAGAACAAGTATACTGAATGTGATCAATATAAAGTTCACTATATGGTGTTTTATTTGCCTGTCAGATAGTAACTTACAAGTTATAGTGACATAAGGAATCCTTAGACCTGAGGCATCATAGTTATCTCGTATTTGGGATATTAGGATTTAATGATACACCTTACATGTCCTACCTAAGGTGCATGTAAACATGGATGTATCTATTGGTCATGTTGGCCCAAAATAAACGCTAGAGGGGGGTGAATAGAGTATAGGCAAATAAAATCTTTTTCAAAAATGGGATACACGAATTTTACAACTTGAATAAAGATGAATAGAATGCAAAATTAAATAATATCTTATTACAACAAGAAATCAAAAATAACTTGAAATAAAGAGATTGAGTTAGAGTAGCAAACACAACGATTTAACGTGGTTCGGTCTCCGTCTACATCCACGCCTCAAGAACTCCGTCAAGAGGATTAATCCACTAAGCAACCTTTACACTTGCCTTCTTTCAAGGTGGAAGACAACTTACCCACAAGAGTTTTCACAAAAACCTTACAATCTCACAATACAAGATGATTCAATGAAGAGTATTACAATGAATGCTTCTCAAAGCTGATTTGTAATAAATACAATAGCACAATGAATACACATGGCACAATAACTTCTCAATAGATCAACCAAATATAGTCAGAGGATTTTTCAAAGAGAAGAGAGTAAATGAGAGTTATGAATATGAAGCCAAAACAGATTGAATGACTAGATAAACAATAAATGATATCCAACCTTTTATTTATAATGATTCAGAGTCAAAATGGCCCTTTGGGGGATTTTGAGTCTGATTGGAGAAGATCTTGGTGGTTGGGAAGCATTTAATGGTCGAATGGCTATAAGAAGAAAGAGCCGTTTTGATTTTGCAGAACCAGTAGTCGACTAGGACAAGCTGATTAGTCGACTAATAAGGTATTTTTCAAAGCAATTTTCATTCTCGGGCTCTATTAGTCGACTAGGCACTAAGGGTTACTCGACTAACCAAGTAAAATCAGTTTGAACAAAATTTCTGGGTTTGTTAGTCTACTAGGATCAGGGGGTTAGTCGACTACCAACTTAAAATACTTTGGAAAATTTTGATCTGTGATCGATTAGTCGACTAGTCAATGTCTGTTAGTCGACTAGCAACTTTCAAACAAAACATGCTCTCTGGACCTTCCATTAGTTGACTAGCAAGGCATCATTAGTCGACTAGGAAACTATTAGTAGACTAGACCAGGGTGCTTAGTCGACTAACTTAGAATTTCTCAAACCATTGCATCAGGACTTCTCTTAATCGACTAGGACTAACTTGGTTAGTCGAGTAGGGAAGTTGCAATGTCAATTTTTCGAATTTTCTAAGTCAAAATCAACATAAACACTTGGGCAAGTTAACTAAGTGTTTCCAAAACATTTTTAGCCAATTTTGAAAGCATTTTCAAGCATGAATGCTATTGCATAATGACATGAAATAGTGTTCTCTTTGAGCTATACACAATTGATCATCGAGAAAAGTCTTACAAAGAGTTCCTAATCTCAAGGAGAGCAACTTGACTTCAATAGGTCTTCATGAGCTTGAGCAAGTCTTCAAGTTGATCTTCAAGGATTGAAATGAACTTCTTGAATGACTTCTTAGAATCCTCATGAGCTTTAAGCTTGAATGAATACTTCAAAATGTTGTAACTTTGAATCTAAGGAAGCACAATACTCAACCACTTGTTAGATGAAAAGTATGGTTTAGTTATCATCAAAATAAGGTCAAAGACCTTAGGGCTAATAGGTCCTAATGGCACAAGTATGGAGGTAAGTGAATGCACATCAATGGATTCATCACTCTCAAATAAAGAGAGAGAATGTCCTATGTAATTTTACTGATATAATTCATAGGAATCTCTGGCCAGAGTGGAGTGACTTTGAAAAGAGTTCTCAAAGGGCATTTATGTGAGTTGATATCATAGGATGATTTACATATAATTAAGTTGGTAGTTTGACAGTTATCCATACTATAATACCTTAATTGGGACATTGTGTGTTGGAAGGATCTTGTTATGTCTTAACTTATAAATGAAGGGTTCACCTAATTATTTCACAGAATTCAGGGTATGTCATGAAATGCTGCTAGGACAACTCATGAATAATAGAAGCCCGAAGAATATAAATTGATATTTATTCTTCATAAAGGAATTAGAAAGAGTTTCTAATTGAACCCAAGTAGAACGAGTTCTACTTAGGGACGTGGTAATTGTCCAAGCCTACTACTGAATACCTATGAACCCAAAAGGTCACACACCAATAAGCATATGTGTATATTGGTTAAAAAAAAAGAAAAGAAAAAAAATCAAATTTAACGTAAATTTGATGCCACATGTATTGAGAGTTAAAACATGGGGCTAATGTGCAATTGTGAGATAATTAGTACAAGACAACTAGGGTTTCTAAAACCCTAGGGTTGGGCTCTATATAAGGATCACTTAAGTGATCATGCTAGCACATGAAAACTCACACTAGAAAGCCTAGGGCTGGCATCCCCCCCCTCTCTCTCTCCTTGCTCTTTTTTATTCTAAGGTTTTGAAG
Organism: Hamamelis virginiana; assembly: GCA_017140935.1. Taxonomy (NCBI): domain Eukaryota; kingdom Viridiplantae; phylum Streptophyta; class Magnoliopsida; order Saxifragales; family Hamamelidaceae; genus Hamamelis; species Hamamelis virginiana. Next base: position 48,286 of record JAESVK010000586.1, on the reverse strand, counting down.
AAGGGAAAAGATCAAGATTTTTATTCTCAAGCTTGGTGTGGATACTCTTGAAGGCCATTCACTTGCATAGCTCAACTTTCATTGCTACTAAAAAGCTTTCAATGTAAGTTCTTTAACTATCTCCATAGATAGGAAGCAAGTGATGCATTAATAGCATGATTATGATCATGGTTTGTTGGAAATCATTCAACCAAAAATTTTATTTTCCACCGCGTTCTTGGTTGATTTACTTTCATAAGGAAGTTGGCCTTAAGTGGCTCCAATAGAATGAATGAAAATTCTTAGTTGGAACTATCTAGTTGTGGGGAAACCTTGGCAATCTAAACACTAAAGGAATACTGTAAATTCCATTCCCTTAACATCCTTTTCGTGATAAAGACAAAAAACAAAGCCAACAAATTGGTTAGGATTCGATATGCATTGAAATTTGAGTACATGGTAAACATTTAGCCTTATGGTCGTGCTGGGGGCTTGTGTTTGATATGCAATTCAAGAGTGGATGTTAATGTAGATGGTAGTGACGAGTTTGTGATTACTGTGACAGTCTAAAAAACATCACATAAAATTCCTTAACATTTATTCTGTGTTTATGCTAGTACAAATGCAATTGTTAGAAGAACTCAATGGCAATGGCTTACAGAGTTATTACAAGGTAAGAAAGGTGATTGGATTTTAATAGGGGATTTTAATGATTTGGTCTCTAACGATTAAAAATATGGGGGCGAGAAAAGAAAGCATATTCATTTAGAGACTTTCGACATTTTATTAATGATAATGAGTTAGTGGATTTGGGATACTTGGGATATCTATTTACATGCTTCAGTTTTCATATAACATATTTTTCTTTGTAATTGGAGTAATTATCAATGGAAAAAAAATTGAAAATTTTTTGCCTTTGTTTGAACCGGCCAGAAAAGAAAATTTAGTGCATTTTACTCTTGATTCGAAATGACTAGAATTGTGTTCTTTTTTTTCTTAGTGAATGGTTCGAACTGCGATTTCACCGTTCGAACCCCCAAATTTTTAGCTGCCACGTTATATATATTTCGCTATCTCAGCTGCCACGTCAAATTGCTATTTGCCAACTTAACGTCCGTCCCACTTTTGTCCTTGATTGAAAAATGTTTAATAGTTCGTGTATAAAATTGAAAATAAAAAATTTTAGGGCTGAAATTGAAAACTGTTAGGTATTTCATTTGTATATGTTGGCTTATTTGGTTGTCAAAAGCTTGTGTATGTGATTGGTCTCAAGCTAGTAATCCCTCAAGCTCAAGCTCATTCTTCAAGTCTGAGAGAAGCGCATCAAATCGGTTATATCATCTTGCTCAAGCTCGATTTGCATTCTTTTACTGGTTAATGTCCTAGGAAGGTAAGTTTGACTTAGAACCTAGGATATTATATTGACCATAGGTGGTTTTAATGTGCCAAAGTTGAGATAAAAGTGTTAGAAGGCATTTGGAGTCTTTTGGATCCGTGCAGTTTTTTGTCGACGAAAACTTCCGACTTCAAATGGTCATATCTCTCTCATCCGGACTCCGATTTCGACGTACAACCTATCGTTAGAAAGCTTGGGAAGTCTAGTTTCTGAATATGGTAACCTCTTGGTCTAATATTTTTATAGTTGGATCGATCTGGCCTTTTTTGTAGGATCAATCCAATTTGCAGTCTGCACTTTTGGATCGATTCGATCCTTTAGATTGGATCGATCCAAGTGCCAGAGCATTTTGGATCGATCCAGGCTCGTATGTAGGATCGATCCAAGTCGTTTTTAAGCCAAAATTCAGTGCATTTTCATGTGAAACCCTAATTTTTTGCCTTGGTCTAAATAATGAGTCCTTAGGGTTTATTTTGAGAGTAGAGACCAGCTGAGAGAGATCCTCCATAGAGAGCTTTGAAAGTGTCTCCAAGGGAAACCTTCTTGAGTATATCAAAACCCTAGGTTTTGCCCCTTTGTGCTCTATGCATCCTTAGTCTTTAAGACTTCATATCATGTTATGATGTATAGTTCCTTGTAGTTTGCCTATATCAAACTTCAAATCTGAGTTTAGAGTGATTCGTTGATTCGAATTGAACGGTGGAGTTCCGTTGTTTGTTTGCCTTGGTGGATTTCTAGGGTGGAGGAGTTTTCCGGTGGATTTCCGGAGGTTGCCGTCTGTTACGGTGTGTGTGGTGGAGCTAGGGCTGTGAAGTTCAGTCCGTGGAGATGCTGTGAAGGCAGTGTGGATTCGTTGGACGCTCGTTCAAGAAAGGGATTCTACTGGCTTGTGGATTCAAGTGTCGTTGTGGGTAGTATCACTTGTCTTGTACTTGGTTTTAAGTTCATAGTGATTTCTAGTGCTCCCGAGGTTTTTTACCCTTTTGGGTTTCCCTCGTTATACCTTGTATTCTTTGTGGATTTTTATTATTGCATATAACTGTCAACTGAACACTATTTAAAGGCTGGGTAATTTAATTACCATATTTCCTTCAAGAAATAGTATCCTCAGAATTTCAAAAACTAACCCAAAGTACAGGGTACAAAAGTGTAATTAAGCCTAAAAAAATAAAAACAAATCAAGGTTTAATCGTATCAGAAGCTCCATCACAAGAAGATATGTCGTGTTTGTCATCGTCGGGCTGGGTCAAAGGAAGATGATGAGGGCATTGACTCTTACAGGAAAGGTGGCTACCACGTTGTCTGAGTCCGTGATCCGTTTGCTGGCAGTCGTTACATCGCTCAGAGAAAGTTGGGCTAGGGTTAATTCTCCATTGTCTGGCTCGCCTACGATTGTGGAAAAACCAAAGACAATCTATTCCTCATTCTACTTGTGCTTTTAAGGCCGCAAAGAGAGAAAGGATGTGAGAATGAGTTGGTTCGTCTAAGAGAGAGGAGGTGATGCAGCGGAATATCGATGACTAGCTCTCCAACAACTAATTGCCTTCCACTTTCCTGTTGATGTATCACAAAGACAGTGTCAGGAAAATAAGCATCCAATTCTCAATCTTCATAAAGAGAGAAATTAAGAAAAAAAAAGTGAAAACTCTTAATAAATTCTTATTAAATCAAAAAGTTGAGTTGTCAAGACAACTACATGCATATTTATATTAGAATAAAGTCTAGAAACCCTAATACTGTCGAAATAGGAAAAAAACTGAAATAAAATTAATTTTTCCAAAAATGGAAATATGCAAAATAAGGCTAGAATATGCTAATATAGTCCCTAAGGATCACCACGAAGTTAATGGTTCGTCAAACGGACTTCTGTAGGGAAAGTAATTGACAGACGAAATCTTTCCATAAATAGCAAAATCACTTAATTGGACTCTTAAACAAAGGAATTTGGGCAAAAATTAGCGCATGTCACAGCCAAAGGCAGGTGTGTTTCGATCGTCTCGCCGATTCCATTAAGACTTTTTTTCGATCTTACTAGTCCGTTTTCTGATTTTATCCCAAAATCGCTCTTGTAGCCCAATTCTGTTTGGGCCCTTTTTTCCTATCCAGCTGATCCATAAAATTCTGTGTCATAAGCCTAACCCGATCTGCATCAGGAGGGGAAAGTGTTGGGAAGGCGAAAAAGAAAGAAAGAAAGAGAGTTGAGATTTGGGGATTTTGGTCTTCTATCTCATTAGACAACACTCCATTAACTTTAGGCTTTGTCCCCAAAATGGCAACCGCAACATGCGTTCTTAGCTTCAACCCTTAAATTTTGAGATGCTTGCGTGTCGGCCATCTAATGATTGATCAACACACCTGTTGATCCAGTGTCAGATCAACATCAAATTCAGATGCTATCAAATCCCTCTCCTCTCTCATAAAAGTTAACAATAGTCGGTTTATATTGTCTGACCATGAATCGTTGGTGGCTTTTTATCAATTAAAGTTAGTTTTTAGTAATTTTCAAAATTGTTTTACAAGAGAGAACCAAACACACAAAAATAATATAAAATAACTAATTTTCAAGATAAAAAATTGGGGATATAACCCAAAACCCCCTACAGTAGTGGTAGTAGAACCAAAACCCCTTATGAAAAAGTCAGAGTTTTATATTTACCTATCTAATATGATCTGACCTATATACCCTCAATTAATTACTTGAAATTCAAAATTTTTACCTTTTATAGATTGGGACGAAACTGGCGAGGATGTGTTCCCGCCGTATTTCACGGCTGCACAAAAGGGATAATATCCCTGTTCCGATTGATTTGCAGAAGCTCAGTTGGAAAGCAGCAGAAAAGGGTTCATATACCTGTTATGATTGTTGTGTAGAAACTCAGTTAGAAAGCAGCAAGAAAGCAGCAAGAAGTTGTCTCGGACGTCGTCGGAGAGTGTAAGCCGAGGACAAAGTGATCCAGAAAACCAACAATGGCGAAAACAGGTAAGAGAACTCTTTTTTGGTTTTTCAGTTTGTGTAGCCGCCGCATGAGCATTTCCAGACCAGTGGACGTGTGTTTTGGTGGTGGGTTTTATGGGGAAGCTGTTCTATGAGCATTTCCAGGCCAGTGGGCGTGTGTTTGGTGGTGGGTTTTATGGGGAAGCTGTTGAGTGTGACTTGACGATGCAACATGGGTAAAATTACCTGTTTCGCATCCATATAAATTGATCTATTTATATATAGGAATACAATAACAAAAAGCCTATCAATGTACGGACCTTATTTCTATCCTCTTCTAGTTTGGAGACTTCAGTGACAATGCAACACGTGACTTGAGTGTGACTTGACGATGCAACATGGGTAAAATTACCTGTTTCAGCATCTATATAAATTGATCTATTTATATATAGGAATACAATAACAAAAAGCATATCAATGTATGGACCTTATTTCTATCCTCTTCTAGTTTGGAGACTTATCTTTAACTTTCATTTATAAATATCTGTTATTATTATTAGATGAATATCAGGATTCGGGAATATATTATTTGAGAATATATTTTAAACAAAATTTTCTCCATCTGTTTTTTGTTCTAAAAATTTCGTGAAAAAATTGATTGTTCCCTAAGAAAAATGGAGATTTTAGACCTCCACCGCTGAATTTGATGGAAAAAAATTTAGAGTAATTTTTATTTCTCTTTTTTGTTTTCTTTCTAACTAACACATTTACCTGTTTTAGCATCTATATATATATTACCTGTTTCTGCACCATTTCAAAATATTAACTAATTCTTTTATATTTAACTAATACATTTTTTCATAATTTTTTTGATAGTTGTTTTTTTTTTTTTTTTTTGGTTAAAACATGCATTCCATTAAAAGGAATTAGTTAATATTTTGAAATGGTGCTGAAATAGGTAATATTTATATAGATGCTGAAACAGGTAAATGTGTTAGTTATATATATAAATAGATCAATTTATATGGATGCTGAAACAGGTAATTTTACCCATGAACAATCTAAAAGTGTTATAAAATAGGTATTTTTACCTGTTTCCAAGCAAACACAGTTAAACAGTTCACACTCAAGTCATGAGCATCCATATGAATTAGTTAATATTACCTGTTTCAGCATCCATATGAATTAGTTAATATTTTTTTACGTGTTTATATGTCTTTAAACAAATAAGTAAATTTACCTATATATATATACATACATACATATATATATATATATATATATATATATATATATATGTGTGTGTGTGTGTGTGTGTGTGTGTGTGTGTATATATATATCTTATTATATGGATGTGTTAGTTAAATATAAAAAAATTATGAAAAAATGTGTTAGTTAATTATAAAAGAAATAGTTAATATTTTGAAATGGTGCTGAAACAGGTAATATTTATATAGATGCTGAAACAGGTAAATGTGTTAGTTATATATATAAATAGATCAATTTATATGGATGCTGAAACAGTTAATTTTACCCATGAACAATCTATACGTGTTATAAAATAGGTATTTTTACCTGTTTCCAAGCAAACACAGTTAAACAGTTCACACTCAAGTCATGAGCATCCATATGAATTAGTTAATATTTTTTTAAGTGTTTATATGTCTTTAAACAAATAATTAAATTTACCTATATATATATATATATATATATATGTATATATATATATGTACCTGTTTGAAGTAATATTACCTAATAGGTAAATTTTATTATTTCTCATGTAACCTGTTTGAAGCCCAATCATCAACATATGTGTGTTTACCTGTTTTATCAGTTTGAATTTTTTCATGGTATTTTGATTATTTTAGTGTAATACAATATATATGTTTTGGCAATCAGGCTAGATTATTTATTGGGTTTTGTGGGGTTGATCAAATCTGGTTCACTTTTCCAGGTTTACTTTGAGCTCAGGCATCACGGACACATTCTTTTTTATTTGGGTATTTGGGTTATTGATTTTTATTTTCATGCTCGGTTAGGTTAGATCACACATTGAATTGTGGTGAACTAAGAGCATTATTTGACATTTTACATAAATTTACCTCAAATGTTTTCCTGTCTAGTTGATTTCTAGTTTTCGTTAATGGTTTTTCATAGTGGATGCATATAATGGGTTGAAATACATATTTGAATATATTATAATGGGTAAAAATACCTATTTTAATAGAGTTTGAAATGTTCATATTTCTAATGGGTAAATATACCTGTTTATATACATAATGTTTTGTTGTTCTTTTTGTTAGCAGAAACTACATGTAAAGAAGATGATGAACAGTACCATGATATCGAACAAAAAAGCTCAGCTCAATATAAATGCAACTTAGCTGCTCTCGTTTCACTGATAAAGGCGATAAACTGGGATCCAAGACACGGTGATGAGTTGATGAAGACACCCTTTTGGTCACTTTTCACTTGTATAATTGAGGAGAGACTGAAATCAAATGATTGCAAGAAAAGTGAGAAAGTAATAGTGCAAATAATAAAGGCATATAATCCTTTCACTCGAAAATTCAAGCTTGGACGACATGAGGTGAAATTAACTGCTCAAGACATAGCACTGATTTTTGGGATTTCTTCCGGATGCACACCAATTAATAAGTCATATTCCAGTAAGCCTGACACATCATTTGTGAGAAGGCGCTTTGCTGAAATCGATAGGCTTAGTGCATCGAAAATAAAAAATGCTACTATTGAAGCGTCGACTGGAGCCAGAAAAATAGATAGACAAGATGTTGCACGCCTTCTTAGTCTATACACACTTGTTACTCTTTTCTTCCCCACAACTGGTCCTACCATAGGGTGGAGTTTGCTGAAGTTTATTGAGAACCTTGATGAGATAAAAACTTATGCTTGGAGTGAGAAGATATGGAAGACATTTATGGACTCCATTGCTGAGCATCACACCCATCCAAAAAAAGTTTCGGGATGTGTTATCGCACTACCAGTAAGTTTTTTTGGTTAGTTTTTTTAGTCTAGTATTTTTTAAAATTAGTACTCATTATGAAAATTTTATTTTATTTTATTTTATTTTTGTTGTAATGAACAACAACTGTATTGGCTATTGGAGCACACCACCTTGTATGTACCCTACAAATCAAAAATGCCCCCTAGGTTGGTTAAGTGGAGACTCCGAAGCTTACTTAATGACATGCAATCCACTACGCTAAAAGATCTACAATCGAAACAGGTAAATGCCAATTATGCTTAATCTGGTTGTACATGTACGTAATGTTAAATATAGGTCGATATGTATACATGTAAATTTATGTGTTTTGCATATATAATATTTATATACCTAAAAAATTTGAATACAGGTGATTCAAAGTGAACTTAAGGCAACAAAATATGAGAAAGTGTTTGTAAAGAATGTAGAAGATGAAGTATCAGAATATGATGCAGGGATAGTTATGATCAAAGAATCTAGCCATGATGATGAAAGCAATGATAGAAATGAAAAGAATGAAGAGCGGGAAGAGCATTCTGACAAGCATGTCGATTTCATGAATAATCCGCCATCGCCAGACCCAATTCGTGTAGATGGCCAATGTTATATTCAGAGTACTCCTAGTACTGACGAACATCTACTTGTGGAAAGTTTAAGAGATGAGATTAAACAGTTAAAGCAGAAGCTTGAAGAACAAAGTAGTACAATCTCATCTATGGAAACTATGAAAAATAAATTGGATGATCGCATTTTGGAACTTGAGGTTCACAACGTGACACAAGTTCTAAGACATGAAGTAAATTCAACCGAGCCGCAACTCGACAAGTTGAACCGTGAACATCAGCAAGCCTCACGTGAACATAAACTTGAGCTCATGGAAAAAAATGAGCTCATTGCCAAGCACATGGCTACAATTCAAGCTCTTGAAAAACAGGTTGAGGTACTCCTCGATGAAAACATGCACCTAAAAGATAAGTACGCAAGTGCAATCAATGATTTTAATGAGAATAGAGGTAATTTTATTTTTTATATCATTATAGTTTTACGTGATGATGCAATATATTACACAATAACTATAATATGCCTTAAACAACATGGATATATGTAAATTTACCTATTTCCAAAAAAGTTTGCTTATTTCTAGTTTATATATGTGTAAATTTACTTATTTCCTAATAAGTTTACTTATTTATACTTATTGACTAATTGTACAGGATTGGATGTAGTTTTTCCTGTTAAGGAACAAAACCATCATGCAGATAATCAATCAACAAGAGACCATGATCCCTCAACCTGTAAAAATGTACAGACCTCACTCGTGCGAAACATAAAAGTAAAAGAGAGAAAGCAGCGTGTGGACCCTGAATATACGTATGAGAGGCAGTCTAAGAAGGGGAGCAGGAAAACAGAAACTGGTGCAGGTATCAAAGATTCATCGAATGAAAAGATTGTGTACGTTTTGGATGATCCTGAACTGGCTGTTAAAAGACAGAAGAAAACCATCCCTCTTTCATTCAAGAACCCAGTTGGTAGGTTTTTGATAGCGAGTGACAAGAAAGCTCTGGAAGTGATATACGAAAAACATGGAAATGGGTAAAAATTTGAACTTTACGACGTGAACACATAATTATTATATCAATGTTTATATAATTAAATTGATTTCTAATTTTGATTCGTACAGGGCGGTGGCCTGGTCTGAGGAAATTTCAAAATGTTTTGTTTCGATGGATGACATATTATATTTGCTGACTGATATGTCTATCTTCAATTTTGTGAGTAGCCTAATCATCTACTTGTAAAAATTTTGTATTTAAATTCCAGTCAGTTTACCTATTTCTATTTTATATAAATAGAAAATATTAAATGTATATGTTTGATTAAAGGCATACAAATAGGTAAATTTACTTAATTCCCTGTAAGTTTACCTATTTCTATTTTATAATTGTAAATTTATATGTTTGATTAAGGACATACAAATAGGTAATTGTACTTAATTCCCAGTAAGTTTACCTATTTCTATTTATATAAAATAGAAATAGGTAAATTTATATGTTTGTTTAAAGACATACAAATAGGTAAATTTACATAATTCCCAGTAAGTTTATTTATTTATATTTTTTATGAATAGGTAAATTTACTTATTTGTTTAAAGACATATAATATAACTTCTCGTATTTTTTTGGCTCTTGATAGGTAATTGATGGATTTACTGAAATACTTTACCATAAACAAAGTAAGCGTGCGGAAAAAGCAAAGGAACCCATAGTGAAATCTTTATTTTTCACAAGCACATGTGAAGTAAGTATGTGTGGGTAAGAATTTACTTGTGCATATTAACAACTACTAATTTTATGTATGCCAACACTTTCTGAACAGACACTCATCAAGAATCAGAACTTTGTCCAGAAGAAGCCACTAATTGATGATCGATTGGATGAATCAGGAAATGACTATTCGATGCTCTTTTTCCCACTGAACCATGATGGCATCCACTGGACATTGCTTGTTTTTGACATAGAAAATGGCCTGTGGACACATTACGATTCTCTCTTACCAAGGAATCAAGAAAACAAGGGTAGGTACAATAAGGAAGTTCAAAATGTGGTATGATGCAATCTAAGAACTTTCGAATTTTGGGAAGGGAATTGAGATATAGGTTATTAATCTTTTGTGAATATTTGTGAATTATTTTTCAGAAATATTATGTTGAGAATTACTGGAAGGACCGCATCGAGGAGGCAAGAATATCCCCATCACGACAGGCCACAATGACATTTTACTACCCAATTGAGACATGTAATGATTGTCCACAAAAAAAAAAAATGGAGGGTAATCTTCAATTGAAGTCTTTTTTAAAAACCTGTTGTTGTATATGATATAGTGAATATATTACTAAATTTGGGACATATTTTGCAGGCTTGACTGTGGTGCTTTTGTATGCTACTTTATCAAGTGTTTATCTCTTGATACGAAGAGATTTGAGAACTTCGAGAATGCCAAGGACAAGGTTCTCCCATCGACCTTAACATTAACAGACATTAGGAAATTTTGCGCAGAAATGATAAGCATGTTCATCAACGATGGGAAACGATCGTGGCCTAACACAAATTTTACGAAATGTACAATCGAAGATGATGACTTTCTGAATTAATATGATAGAGTAATTAGACATTTAATATGTTTTTTGCGTTAACTTCGCACTCTGTTTTTTTAAGGTGTTGGTATCAAATTCATATTGATTATGGTAAAAAAAAATGCCATAAAATATAAATTTATGGGGATATTTCTATTTACATGAATTAGTGACATATACATGTATGTGCATTTAAAAACAAAAAAACAAGTTCACATAGATCACAAAAAATAACCGAATAAGGCGGGTCAGATGTTCATGTATATATTTTAATTTTAAAAGATATTTAACATGGTTTAAACATAAGTTGTTATGAAAAGAAAAAAAAAACATTTGTTTAGTTCACTATAACACATAGAGATTCATATTAATTTGTAAAATCTCACACATGTTGAATTTTTTTGCGTTATCTTCACACTTTGGTTCCCCCTTTGGTGAATTTTTTTGGGCAAAATGTTTCAACCTTATTTAGGTTATGTCATATAAATTTACCTAATTTGAGACTATAAATTTACTTGATTTTAGACATATAAAATTACTTGATTTGAACTCGACAAGTAATTCAGTGACATAACCTGTTACAGTG
>JAESVK010000586.1:0-10506 GCA_017140935.1 Hamamelis virginiana | reverse complement strand
ATATATATATATATATATATATATATATATATATATATATATATATAGAGTAGGGGTGGCAAATGGGTGGGTATGAGGTTGGGTCACAGAATGACCATTACCCATTTAACTAGTACCATGTCTTGACCCAACCCATACCAATATATCAGGGTCGACCCAACCCACCAACCCATATATATATATATATATATATATATATATATATATATATATATATATATATATATATATATATATATATATATATATATATATATTTGTAAAATCCTCCTCCTCCTTCTCTCTCCTCTCTCTACACAAACACAAACCAACACCAACACCAACACCAACACCAACACCAACACCAAAAAAAAAGCCGCATTTAACAAACAAGTTTGTAACAAGAACAATTTAACATGTCATCTCTAACGAAAAACAATTCTCTCTCTCTTTCTCTCTCTCCCACTATTCTATGTATAAATCTTATCCAGAAACATAGACAACATAATTCCATATTATCCTTCACTTGAAAAGCAATAAAAAAATTATTAGAACACATAGCTGAGGTAGTAAAAATAACCATGTTATCCTTTAATTAAATGTTGAACATAAAAATAATAGCTTTAATTTCCTATTAGTGAAAACATATTATATGCAAAATTCAAAACATATAATAGGTTTTAGAATCTTATATTTTCCTTAGTTTTCTCTGTAAACATTTGGCGTATTTTTGGCACCAAATTGAGGGAAGAATGATGCCAAAAGCCATTAAACATCTAATGGTATATTTGGATGTCCAATTTAAGCAGAAGGACATCAAAATAGTTTTGAAAGTACCATGGATATCCAATATAGGATCAGCATCAAACTAGTGGATCATCCATTAGAGAGTAATATAAGCAGCACCACATGCACAAACAATTACCTACTTCATGGTCTTAACTTGAACAAATAACCGAGACAAAAATAATCATGGAGTGTGATCTTTTTGTGACCATAAAAATTGAATTTGTTACAATTATTCACAATGACTTTTGTTAGAAACTGACCATTGGATCGCTGTGATTTTTGGCGAGCATGAAATTCATAACAAGTCTATCTAATCTAACGGTTGGTTTTTCAAAATCTATTTTACATTTGCCCCTATACACCACATTGCATAACAAGTGTATCTAATCTAAAGAGTCACCTTACGCAAATCTATCTAAAGCTAATTGAAGAACAGATTTTGAAAAACTGACTGTTGGATTAGATAGACCTTTTATGAATTTCTTGCTTGCAAAAAATCACAGTGATCTAACGGTTGGTTTCCAAGAAATGTCACTATGAAAATTTCTTATTCTTTTGTTCTTCAAAATATCACCATTTTTTTCCAGTCAATTTTTTAGATATCGACCGTGGATCACTGTGATTTTTGGCGAGCATGAAAATCATAACAAGTCTATCTAATTCAACGATCAGTTTTTCAAAATCTCATTTGCAATTGGTTCTAAGCCAATCTCCATACACACTTTGCATAACATACATCTTATAATATACATTTAGTTTAATTTTGTAAACTACCTTGGGTTGCCGTCTACTAATACTTAGGCCTACCATTAAGAAAATGATTGCATGGCTTGTTAATGTGAGGACTCAATCCAGCAGACTAGCATCATATAGCAGTTTAGTTGGGTACCCATATCCTACCCAATTATAAATGGGCTTAATTGGGTGGACCAATTATGACCCATTTATTAAAATGTACCAACCCATACCCATTAATACTAAATGAGTTTGTGCGGGTATAGGGTATGGGCCCGCCCTAATAGAGAGTAATGGTCCTGTCTGCAATTGTTGACTTGGTTAAAGTCAGCAAACACTCCATGGCCTTTAGTTCTCTATTGTATCGAAAATATCGATAATGATTTAAAGATATGATGGATATTATTAATTAAACATTAAAATTTTCAGTGTAACTTTGCAAAACAATGAATTATACCATAATATACAACTTAGAATCAAAACATTGAAAATTATATATATATATATATATATATATATATATATATATATATAGTGATTTGATCCTATCAGTATTTGCTGAAGTCAGCAAATGTTCCATGGCTGTTAGATCTCGGCCATGGGGTGAGATCTAAAGGCCATGGAGTGTTTGCTGACTTTAACAAAGTCAACAATTGCTGTCAGGATCATTACTTTATATAATATATATAAGACAAGTTTTTGTTGTATAGGGTACCACAAGTGTGTCGTGCTAGGCAAAATAAAGTAAAAGTTTTTACAAATTCTACATTAAAATTTCATATAACATTAAAAATTTTAAAAATATATTTCATTTACACAATTGCGAATGCATAAATCAATAAATCAACATTTTGCATACAAAGGAATTCCCACTTCTGATATTTTATGATATATTGGATATTTATCGTTATTAATAGATATATATCGGTAAATATTGGCGATAGATCGTTTTGTTTTTTTTTTTTTTAATACAAATATTTATAGATATTTTCGTTATATCCTAATATTCTCAATATTTTTGATATATCCCAATATATCGGTCGATATTTTGAGGAAAAAAAAATATAAGTCTAATATCGTATCTATACCATCTGATATACTGATATATCGGTGATAGATTCGATATTTTAGTCCTTGGTTATAATGAAGTGAACTTAGCATGATGATAGAAATATGAAACTATACAATCTTCTTTTAAGCATCCTATATCCCTATTTGTTGGTCGCGATGAGCTTTTGCTTAGCTAGTACTGGAAGATGTTGTGATGACCTCTCTTGTGAGACTCCACTGTATTTCAAGTAATATTGTTTTACTTCAACCTATTTGAAATTTCAGTGATGCCATTTAATAGCAACATGTCCATGTATTATCTGCAGGCTCCAAATTATCCGGATCCTGGACGCTGTTGGGACATTGTTGACAAATATAAAGTGACAATATTCTATACTGCCCCCACGTTGGTGCGGTCACTCATGCGCGATGGGAATGAGGCAAGAAATATTTCATATCCATGGTTGAAATCATTTACTGGGAATTGTTGCTAATCAAGATTACAACTCAGTCATGCCTCAACCCAAATATTTGTAGCCAGCTACATAAATCCTGTATCACTAGTTTGCTCTGTTTATGCACATAGTTTCTCTTAAACATCAACATACAATTTCTCTGTCTCCCTATTGGCTTACTTTTTCCTTTCAACTTCCTCTAAGAATGGTTAAATAAAGCTTTAAGGAACTGAACTTCGTTGATTTTTTGGAGCGGCCTGCTGTTATATTTATCCTTCTGTGAAGATGCTCTTGAGCAATTATCATAGTTCATCATCTGCGTACATCATTTGTGAAAGACCTTGTTTTATGCATCACTCCACACAAATATTATAGATTGTAAAATGTCATAGATGTCATTTTGATTTCACTAATTGTTGACCATGCAGCATGTCACGCGCTGTTCACGAAAATCCTTACGGGTTCTTGGAAGTGTAGGGGAGCCTATCAATCCCAGTGCATGGAGGTTCTTAGCTCTATTTTATGTTTTCTAGTGTAGAGATTTTTGTTTTTAAATTTAAAAGCCCCATTTGTCTGTCTTAAATTCAAATGTAACAATTTCTTTGTTTCACAGGTGGTTTTACAATGTAGTAGGGGATTCTAGGTGCCCTATATCTGACACTTGGTGGCAAACCGAAACTGGTGGCTTCATGGTAGTTTTTTTCCCTTTATTTTTTATTTTTATATATTGTGCCAACAGTCACTCGGCATATTTTCTAGCAGAAATATTTGTTTAGCATGAATGTTCAGACAATCTAATTTTGCTTTAAAATTTTTGTTCCCCATTATGCTGCCATTGTAATTCTATTATTCATTCTTTGTCATTGTTGCCTTGCAGATTACTCCTTTACCAGGTGCCTGGCCACAGAAGCCTGGTTCTGCTACTTTTCCTTTCTTTGGAGTTCAGGTTTGGGAATTACTGTAAACATTTTTTTCCTCTTCACCATTGTTCTCAACTCTACTTCATTGTTTTCTTTTTCTCTCTTCTTGTGGTATGACTGCAGCCTGTTATAGTAGACGAGAAGGGTATAGAGATTGAAGGTGAATGTAGTGGGTATCTTTGTGTGAAGAGCTCATGGCCTGGGGCATTCCGAACTCTTTATGGTGATCATGAAAGATATGAAACCACATACTTCAAGGCATTCCCTGGCTATTATTTCAGTGGTGATGGCTGCAGCAGGTAACTTGTTAGGGGCATTACATTTGTCAATCTCTATCAGTCTTCTTGTTAGTGTGTGGACTATTTTTTTAAGCTCTCGAGACATTGTTTTGGTTTTAAGCCTGTGAATTTCACACTTGATTGTATGCCTGACCTGGAAATTGTGTTTCTCCTTGTAACATGACACGCAATACATGCTGAATAAATGACTTCTTTTAGTTAAAGCTACTTACATCTATGTTTCAGGGACAAGGATGGATACTACTGGCTCACTGGAAGAGTGGATGATGTTATCAATGTCAGGTATCTTCTGGATTTCAGAGCTCTTTCTCTTCTTTGCCCGTTCATATTTTGACTTGCTTGTCCATACACCGATGGAGCCATAATCTTACAGCTTTGTACATGTTCTGTCAGGAAGTTATGCCTTTTATTTTTATTTTTATTTTTTTCTTTTGGCCTTGTTTAATAACATATATGACATATGTCCATTATATCTTAAACTTACAGATCTCTAAGTATTCTGTTCTCAAAACCTTACTCCTGATTTTTTCCCCATTTTTTCTTCCCTATATTTAATGTTTTCTTCACATATGCAGTGGACACCGTATTGGCACAGCAGAAGTGGAATCTGCTTTAGTCTCACATCCCCAATGTGCTGAAGCTGCTGTGGTTGGTGTTGAGCATGAGGTAACTCTGTGTGTGTGCGCGCGCGCATGTGAGAATGAGTGATATAAGCAGACAGTAAGTGTATGTAGCAATTGAAATATCTGTGACAGATGGTCATAGCTAATTTTTTTCAACTATTCTGTTGCCGTTAGGTTAAAGGACAGGGCATATATGCATTTGTTACTCTGGTGGAGGGTGTTACTTACAGCGAAGAACTTCGGAAAAGCCTTGTACTTGCAGTGCGGAACCAGGTATGTATCTGTTTCAATAGTCTTTCTAATATGAGAACACATGATGCATGTACCTTCTTTAAAAAGTTGGTCGGTACATTCATACATGATGCAATTTGTATAGTTGATAGTTTAGAATTACATACAATAGCAAGTGTGTAATGTGATATTGCTAATTAAGCTCACGCTCATGCATCGTGTAGATCAGATATAATTGATGTAGATATATGTAAAATAGTGAATAAAGGGAAAAGTTATGCCAAGCTTTACCTGTGCTGAGCCCCCCCCCATCTCGGCCTGGGCTCATTATTCTAAATGAGGCTGACTTGAGGCTCATCCAGCTTGCAAGCCTTATAATTAAGCTCACGCTCTTCCCATTGACAGCCCTAGCAATAGAGCCAAATGCATTTCATACACTAGAGATTGATACATACAAATACATTGATTCACCAGTCATGTACTCTGAAGCTTTCTAAATGGGGTTATATTGCAGATAGGAGCATTTGCAGCACCTGACAAAATCCACTGGGCACCTGGCCTTCCAAAAACAAGGAGCGGAAAGATAATGAGGAGAATTCTGAGGAAAATTGCTTCCAAGCAGTTTGATGAGCTTGGAGACACTAGCACACTCGCAGATCCCAATGTGGTTAATGAGCTTATTGCACTCGCTGATTGCTGAAGATCACAACTTCTAGTGCGTGAAGTCACCCAGCAGGCCCATATTCAGTTGTTTCTCAGGCTCTAGGCAAACATAGTCATGAGTAGAGTGCTGAAAGAAAGAATCACTTAATAATTTATTTTTTCATCCCCGTGTCTTTTATATGTTTTAGCTTCTTCCCAAACTTGCATACTCCTCATATTTGCGTTGTCAAAATAATGCAAGCACCTTTCATTTTTCCAAAGCCAATTAGAATATGCTCAATGTATTATTATGATTATTTGTAACTAGCTGCAACTTCCATGCGTATGCAAACCAATACCTTTTAGCGGTTTGTTTTTATTTTTATTTTTTATATGTAATTCTATATTTTCAATTAACAAAATGGTATTTGGAGTTAAATATATTATGAGCAAAGTATATTTACCTGAATGAGGGAGAATTGTTTTGAGAACCATGTTCTTTTTCAAGTAGAACCAATTAAAATCGTAGAAACATGGATTGTTTTCCTAATTCATGGTAGAGTTAATCTTATGTGAATTATGATATTATTTAACATGACTCATTTAAAAAATGGATAATTGGCCAAAAGTCTTATTTTAAAGATTTATGGTTAAAGCTTTACATTTATTTTTGGGCAATTTACATGAATAATCCCAAGTTTTCAAAATATTACGTCCACGAACCCGATCCAAAACTAATTACGGAAATATTTTTTTTGGACAGAAATACCCTCCACTCATATATGAATTACAAACAAGCCATTGAAATAGTCAAAATTTTGTACGGATTTGTAAAAAATATTTGAAGAATACCCAATAATAAACAGAATCCCCAATTTTGCATATAATCCCCAATCCCCAATAAAACAAAGGATCACCTGAATTACTAATAATCACCAATACCCAATATGACTAAGAATACCCAATTTTATTAAGAATCCCCAATCACCAAAAAAAAAACATTATGATGAATGGTTGTCAAATCAGCGCACGTTTACCAAGAAGACCAAATCAGTCAAATCCGGTCTCTAATTATATAATGCTTAATTAACTTCCTAATAAACCACTGTTTCAAACAGCGGTTTTTATGCAGCCAAAAAAAAGCCCTAAAATTGGTGATGGTCCCCATTTCGCGACATTCCCATCAAAAAGACATCGTCTGGGCCCCTTCTTCTCCTCCGACCAACACCACCTGAATCTCCGACCAAACCGCCGTCTTCTCCGATTATATCGCCGTTAACGGTCATTTTCGCACCATTTCCTCCATTATTGCCGGTTCAAACCCCCTTTTGATCCCCCCTTAAGAAAAAAACCCTAACATTTTCACCCCATTTCTCCGATTAAGCGAAGAGCTATGTCCACGCACCCCTCTTAGCTCTTACCCTCCGTCCATCCCCATTGGCCACCGGCGACTCCACTGGTTGGACGCTCCCCCGATTCAGCAACCCCAATCCCGCTTTGCAAACCTTAGACTCCAATCATCAATCGGACCAGTCCACCCCTGTTGCACATCGGACCACCCCTGCTGCGCATCTCGTGATCTCGTATTCTCCGGTAAGCTATAGTGCTTTATTAGTTTAATCCTCCACCCCTGTTGGCCTGCTGTGGTTTTATGGTTTTCCCCCTGCTGCATTTACCTTGTTTTTTTTTTTTTCCTATTTTCATATTTTGGGTTTGGTTTTGGAATGGGTGTCACTCTGTTTATTTATTTATTTTTTTGAACGAATCCCTTATATGCTGTTAGACACTTAGACTTTAAATTCGTTGGTGGAAATCAATTTTTTGTTAGTCTCTCTCTATGTTTATTTATTTATTTATTCCTCTACGGATAGAGGAATACATAGAGTTAAACATAGTAAAATAAGAAATTGAAAGATTTCGTTGAAATAGTTCGTTTGGAAATTTCCCGAAAAATTAATCATAGGTTCTTCTCTCCATCAGAACAATAGGGCCGTTATGCTCATTACTAAACTTGTTGAAGAGATGAAATAGAACCAAGGTATATCTTTTTGATCAGAGGTTGAATCGATCATCAGAAGAAGAATTAGGCCAAAAATTAGGATACATTATGGGAAAATAAAACTTCCATCGAAGAGAAATTTGAACGGCTTTCATAAAAATTCTCGTAGAATCGAGAATGAAGTTTTCATTCTGTACATGCCAGATCATGAATTAGTAACTGCATCCAATCTCCAAAAAAATCCCAATTGTTTCGAACTTTCTATTTTTGGAATGGAATATTTACGGAATCTCCATGAATAGGATCAAACCTTATTCCATGGTATTTACATAAGATTCCTTCTTAAGCAAGTCCCCGAGAGGGCTTAGTTGATCCATGATTTATGTTTCATCTTTCGTTTCCTTTTCGTTTGTTTCGAGAAATATATCGATCAATTCCGATTCTTTCTTTTTCTATTGATTCTTTTCCGATCGAGATGGATGGATCCATGGATCTATGTGTCTATATAGATCCTGTTCATGGATTAACGAAAATGTGCAAAAGCTCTATTTGCCTCTGCCATTCTATACCACTTCTTATTTTGGTTTGATTTTGGTTATATCTACTTCCCACTCCCTTTCTACATTTCCATTGCTGAAACTGGCCCTAATAAATATCTATTTTTTTTTTTTTTTATAGTGAAAATGCCATAAAGCGGAAGCATTCTATTTAGGATAAGGTATGTTATTATAAATTGTTAATCTTATCAAATCCTTTTCATTCTTTTAAGTTTTATAACTTAATATTTGAATAATTTGATAGAGTAGATTGAAAACTCTTAATCTGACAATATTGTAATCTTATGCAAATGTAGAGGCATCCTATCATTATAACGGTTGTGGCATACTGGCATGGGCGGTGTCTGAACGATATTGGATCTAATTACTTTTGATGGTTTTGTGCAATATTCATACACTTTCCATGAATAACATTTCCATGTGAAACCCAGGCCTACTGTGGGTGTTGATGTCGTTCCACTTTGCAAAATACTGTCTCATCCGACGGACTAATGAATTGTTCATACGTTTGCCCTCTTGGATCACACGAAGACATTTTCAACTTTGATTTGGCATATTTTTGTAATATCAACTCTCCTTGATTGATTGTATTGTACTTCCCCGAACCCTTTATGTAATTTGGTGAATATATATATATATATATATATATATTTGCTTGTATTCTATATGTAAATTCAGTTCTAACCATTTTTTAATTGCCCATAATTTTTTGTCAATTTGAAAGTACATAATTCACCTAATATTATGCAATTTAAATGAATTAGACTGGTTATATCATGTACTCTACTAATGTACGATACATGTTTTCAACTATAAACATATATCTTCATTCATACAAATGTCAATGCGCATCGCGGCTGTCTCAAATATGAAGGATGTCTGTAATCCGGTTTTGATAATTATTTTTTTCATGGACTGTATTTCTCACCCTATTGGAAAAAATACTACCATATATCGAATCAACTGTTCTCCTTCTCATGTTCACCTACGCACTATTGGAACCAAAATGCATTGGTTTGATGTTGGTGGATCCAATTCATATTGCTCGATTTTGCATGTTATGGGATGGGTTAAGTATACATCCAACATGAAATTGACACTCACTTGAATGTGGTAAGTATAACAACTTAAATTGAATATGCATGTTGTAATACCTGTGTTGATCGGTGTTTTAACGTATCCATAAAAGATTTTTTCTCTTTTTAATTCGATACTGTACCTCTGTGTATTTCGAGTGAATTGAAATTGTTTAATTTTGATACATTACTTCAGTCTTCTTCATAGTTTACTCCAGCCGCCCAATTTATATCATTAACCCTGTGAATATGCCACCATCTCAAAAGTACAAACTGAGCAAGTGTCCCTCTCATTCAAAGGTATGTATACGACCCCAACATTTAATAATAATTCACTTTTGTTCTTAACGTACGATTAAAATCCAATGTTAGTAATTGAATAGCTACGAGTTTGTATTTTATGTGTTGTGTGGGCCGAGCAACTCTTTTTGGGGTACGCCAATTACTAACAAAGTTTGAAACTACATATACACAGGTACGGGTGAGGCGCTCATGTAGTTTGAAACAATTATTAGCTCTCAATCAGACCCTTCCTGATGATGCACGAAGCTGGATACAGGGTAGCCCATTTGGATTTCTCCTCCAACTCACGTTGTTCGAGCCCAATCAATATCTTATGCATGCTTTGATTGATGGATGGCAACTTGAAACAAACGGTTTTCGTTTTGGGAAAACTTTAGTGCGGTTCATGCCTGCAGATGTAACCTTTATACTTGGCATGCGGCCGTGCGGGTCGTTCATTAGGGTTGGCGACGACTATGGCCAATCACGCATCCATGAGTTGTTGGACCAACATTTCCCATCGAAATCGAGACATCTTACTGTCTTGGCTGATCTCTTTCATATTGTCCAATCATTAGATGATAAGTGTAGGGTGTACCTTGCATTTGCTTTCTCTTCTTTCCTTTTCCCACTGACTAATAAAGGTTTACATGCTCATTTCTTCTCGTTGCTCAATGATTTTGAGGGGTTGGATAACTTTGCATGGGGTCGGGCTATATATGATTTTCTTATTGACGGGGTCAACCAAGCCGTCAGGGCACTACGCTCCAGGCAAGTCTCGTATGAGATTAGGATTAAAGGATGCGGTCCTCTATTGCAGGTAAATCGGAATATGTATCGAGTCATAGAATATACAAATGCTGCCATAT
>JAESVK010000585.1:0-15886 GCA_017140935.1 Hamamelis virginiana | reverse complement strand
TTTTTATTGTTTACATTCCGCTGCGTTCCCATGGCGTATTCTTTCACCCCTCCCATTTGAAAGCTCTATTTTTTATTTGGTGTTGGATTCACTTATCATCGTGGATTAGTAGATAATTATCTTTCTCGATTTATCCTTCTCTTTTATCTACTCATTTATCATTCTCTATTATCCACTCAAGGTCATCCAATCCTAATTATCCTTCTCTATTGTGGGAGTCCACTTAGATTGGGTTTTTGAAAAAGGAATGGATTTTGATAAAACAAGGAGTCGCCACCTTATTTTTAGGGAATAAGGAAACCACAAAAAAGAGTTTTATTTAAAATAAAACAATGACCCCATTTTTGGAAAACCATGGTCTTTGAATCAAAGTTTGGATTCGGGGGCTAGGTTATGAAATGGGAAGGTTCCAAGACTCATCTTGTAGGCACCCATTTCACCCTAATTAAAGGTTTCCTAATTATTTTTGGGCTTTATCAAAATCTTATAAAAACAACCTATCATATCTAATCAACCAAAAAATATGGATAATATTACATATGTAATAATAGATAATAATAATAAATAATCACAATCCTAAAGACCTTAGGAGACTCACAGTCAACCTAAGATTGGACTTGGACTCTATTGGTGGCCTACGTACCTTATCAGTTGCCTGACAAGAATCAAAGTCCACATAAATCGATCACATATGATTCTCCTATTGTAATGAACTACACTATCATTAACACTCTATCTCATCCAAGACTCTATCTTCAAGAGTTTTTATTAATTTGAAATCCTTTTTAGAAAATAATTCATCAATTAATAAATTCCCAATGAATTTAGAATTCTTTTTTAAAAACACAATTCTTATCCAGTCACAACTCTTTTCAAAATGAGAATTCTATCATGAGTCAAATCCTTTCAAAGGGTGGAATTTCATTCCAAATCAAACTCAGAGTTCCAATTTCATTGGGATTCAATTAATTGTAGATTTATTTTGATAAAACATTAATTTTAGAAATTCTCTCGAAGATAGAATCCTAAATTCATTAGAATCCTAAATCTAGTGTAATTCTTACAACAAAGAAGAATCCTAAGTGGGATCAAATGATCCCCTAATCCTAGGGTTTCTAGCTAATCCTAGGTTAGTCTAAACACCTAAAATACTAAATGCATGCTTGCTGGAATTTAAATAAAATAAATAAAAAAATGCAATAAACAATGCAATCAATGCATGAAAAATGACCCTAAATGCAATCCAATCAAACTATGTGAACCTAGGCATATTTCTAAGTTGGATTTGGCCCTAAAAATGGTTTTTAACTTACTTTAAAGTCACTTTCAATCCATGGACAGATTTGAATGTATCTCTAAAAATAAATTAAAACCCATGAAAATAACAAAGAAAAAAATGTGAAGATGAGCTAAGATGCAATCTAACATGATATATTATCATTACTATATATAAAACAATGCAAAATGTCGCTTAAAATGATAAAAAAAAAATCCATTTAAAGCATATATTCAAATCTGGACAGATTTGAATACATACTTAAAATGGCTTGAAAACCATTCTTAATCCATACAAAATACTAAATAAAAATCCTAACATGCATGCTAATATAATAGACTAAGATACTCATGCAAAACAATCAATAGATAGCATATGTTCATGCTTAAAACTATCAAGTCTACCACAAGCGAAGAAACTTACCTTTGCTCGCTCCCTCAATCACAACCAAAATCGTAAATATTCTATGTGATGAACCTTAATAATCAAGAACAATAACAATGCTATTTTATGGAAGAACAATGCATGACCCTACTTCTAATCATCCTAGCTAAAGACTCAAACTATTTAATATGCATTACTATCTAATATGAAATAGGAAATCATAAGAACAAAACCTATTCCTAACATGCGCTCTAATCATAAAATAAATCCTAAACATATTCATAACACCCATATAGTAATTAACATACTTTTTAATGAAGAAGAAAACCATATTCATCATGCATGAACATTTAAACTTACAATGTGACTCAAAACAGAAAATTAACTATGCAAAACTAAATTCCTATTTGCAAGACTCGATTCATACTACTCCTAGGCATCAAAATACTACTTCTAAACATGCATTCCTAACCTATATTATACATAAGATTAAATGAAACTATCCTAGAAAATCAAACTATCCTAATTGAACCAAAATTTGACTATGTTATGTAGAATTAAATCCTAAGCACAATGGGGTATGAACCCTTACCTCTTTGCCTATTTCTTCAAGCTCCAATCTCTCTTCTTCAAGTTTCAATAGCCTCCAATTTCGTGGCTAATGGTGGCTGCAATTCTATAGACTCCCCAAGGTCTTCTAATGCAAAATAGTCCCCCTACACCTATTCCTAAGTGATGTATATATAGGAAAGGCTTCAAATTGATAAATGGTCCACATTAAAACCCTAGGGAATATTCCAAGGCCCTAAATGTGTCTTCCTAGGTCTCCAAGGTCGTGCATAGTGATCCAAACTGACCCAACTTGGCTGTGAGAGAGTCCCAAGTACACAAAATACTCAAAGGATCAAATTTTGGCAAATCTGGAGACTTGGCTCGGTTGCCCATCCACCCTAGGATGGTTGGTCATCCCTAGGTGGATGGTCATCGAGCCATCAGTCCATTTTTGCCCTATGTGGGCCTGTTTCAGCCTATTTTGACCCGGTTTCGGCTTTTTCTGCTTTTCGGGCCCGTTTTAAGTCCAAATTCGACGATTCAAGTGCCAAAACGATCGTGATTCGACTCTTCATGTTTTAAGAAGTGTTTGAAGTGAAAATGCATTGACCATAGTCAAAGGTTTAAGGAAAAATCACCTGATCGGCTGTTTTGGGCCTGCCGGGCCTCAATTAGGGTTTTGGACTTTGCTGATCATTTGATCTCGAAATCATTTCTTCTTCTCAAAAAAAGTTTTAAAACATTTTAGGAAAGTATTTTGAAGCTTGTGAAGGCTTCAGTTTGACAAAAAGATCGAATCTCGGTCGTTCCCAGTCGAAACCCTAATCTGAGCTTGAAAGGGCCCTGTGAGCCTTAAGAGCCAATCATGAGCCAGAAAACTCTACAGACCTTGCCACTGACTAACTTAGCTACTAAACACACCCTAATTACCTATGCCAAAACTTTGAGACAATCTTAAACCAATTCGACAGCTCTTAGGAACTTTTGTTATTAAAATGATAATTCTGCCCTTTAGGTCACAAAAGGCCTAATTACCTATCGAGCCTGACTCGGAATGCAATGAAACTTGACAGGGACATCTATGGACTCTCTAAAAACCTAATACAAAAAGAACCGACTCAATCCGACCTAAAAACCTACATGCAATAATGACCTCTATCTAACTGCCCACAAAGGTAAAACTGGCAACTTAGGGTTTTAACACCCTATTTCACCTCAAAACACAGGCAAACATTCATGACCTTTCTCATGGTAAAAAATGGATGTCTACAACCGTATAAAATGCCATGGAGGAAGAAAAAGAGATTACCGTTTATAACCTTCAATCAGCCCACGAACAGCACCAGATTTGCCAATCCATGGAAATAAAATGATTTGTGAAACGAATTCCATTGCTGACCGTGAAACGCAAGCCCTTGGAACACATGAGCTGATATTTATAAGCCCCTACTTTCATTTTTCTGTTTATTTCAATAGACTCAACAAATTCCTAGAATACATAACTATAAAAATTGATAAAGTTGGAGTGACACTTGCTAAAATAGAATAATTAATTCAAAGTGTGAATGATAAATCCATTATTGATGTAAATATATTATGGACCAATCATTCATTCATTCATTCACCCTTTACTGAATAAGGAATTACCTTTGATTCAAATTAAGAGCCCACATGCATTAGGAAAAGCTTGAACCAGATTTTCAAATACGAGCTTCAATCTATAGCTATTTTGTCATTCTTGTTACTTTTCCATCTCCTCTTTTCTGCTGAGCAAAAACTACTCAGTCAGTCAAAATTTGAAACTAACTCGTTTTTGTATCACAATCTCTAAACATTCTCAACCTCAAATATCATATGATATTTTAGGCAGAATGTAATGTTTCCTCGTGGTCTAATCCTCATGGAGATAATAGACACCAGATTTTTAAGTGGAGTCAATCAAACTATAGGCTGCAATTTTCCGAATTCCAGCCTCTACCATTGCTTTCCTCGTATTAGCAGCATGGCTCCATCTCTTTGCACCAGCATTAATGTTTGAGAATACCACGTATCTCCCACGATGTCGTGGCTGTAATTCAAGCGGCTTTCTACCCACTTCATTTCTCAACTCAATGAATCCATGAACCTTACAAGAACCCCCAAAATAATGGCATCAGGCTCAAAAGGCATACTTTTTATAAACTCGGTTGCTTCCCTCAAAAGACCAGCTCTGCCCAAGAGATCAACCACTCACCCATAGTGCTTCATCATTGGAACAATCCCAAAGTCACAAAACATTGATTGCAAAAGTTCCAAACCTAACTCTACTAGTTTAGCACGAGCACAAGTAGTTAGAACGGTAACAAGAGTAACCTCACTAGGTCATAGCCCTTCCACCTTCATCCTCGCAAATATGTCTAATGCTTGCTTCTCTCTACCATTAAAAGCTAGCGATGAAATCATTGCATTTCAAGCGCACACCGCTTTAACCACCATTTTGTTAAAAAAAGTCATAGCATTTCCCAATTAAACTGTTTTTCCATATAGAGCTACCAATGTCGTCCCCAAAAAAATAGTCAATTCAATTTCATTCCTAATGATATATCCATGAATTTGCTCTCCTTGATACAAAGCTCCTCTTCCATCCAAATTAGCACATGAAGAGAGGATACTAATGAATGTAGCTTTATTGGGTTTCATAATAAAACTCAATACATCCACGTGCGCATTCTTCCCGAACCCATTAACGATACTCGTTCTTGAAACTACATCTCGCTCAGGCATGCATTCAAAGAGAAAAATAACAAACCCCATATCCCCATTTTTGCTAAGTGCATCAAGAATTGCATTATATGACACAATACATGGGTGAGCAATTTCTTCAAACACATAACAGGCATCAGACATTTCTCCATGTTGAGCATAAAAGCTAACTAAGGAGGTTTGTACAAACGGGTCATGCTATATGCCACGCTTGACGGCTTGGGTATGGATGGGAAAACCTACAAGGGAAGCTAAATAGGGTGAGAAAGAGGCAGCTTTGATGAGGGAACGAAAGGTGTAATTGTTGGGTGGGGCTTTGTGGGCAAGCATGTGAGTGAAGAGGAGAATGGTTTTGTGAGCTTGGCCAAGTTTGAGATGAGCTCTGATCAAGACGTTGTAGAGAAGAGTACTCATCCAATTTAAATTTGAGGAAGTGTTTGAATTAAAGAGTAGAAGGTGACCGTTGGTAATTATGAGGGAATGTATTTATTTGTTTTGGTTGGGGTGTTTGATGAAGTGTTGCAGAAGTTGTAGTAAAGACACAGGTGAATGTGGCATCCCAACCAATACATGTGCTTGGAAAAGTTCATTATTTGTACATTTTCCTTAACATGTCACAAAGGAAAAACACCTATTCATAGAGAAAAATACAGAGAAAAAATGGAAATTACAGCGTTACATTCCCAATCCACTTCAACGATGAACTCACCAACATCCTTCCAAATATAATTAAAGAGAAATTCAGTACAGGCATAAGGCAAGATAAATTCAGTGCAAGAGAAAATCGACCATTGTTTCTAGCTTTCTTACAAAAAAAATAATTAAACCCACCAGCATCCTTCCAATTCAGTACATGTAGATGAAGCCCCTAACCCTAAATCCGCATTCCTAGTAAAAAAACAAAAACAAAAATCAAAAAATCCATTTTACAAAGAACATTCAACCCCATTTTCTCATGCTTTGTAAATCAACAGAGAGAGAAAGAGTTCTGAAAAATAATATCAAAATCGGAGATAATGCAAAGTAATAGAAATCATAAAACTCTTTAGAATATTTAAAATGTTTTGAAATTAAAGAGGGTCTGATAAGAAATTAAGAGAAAATGCTCACGAATTCAAGGTCTATTCCCCTGGAAGCTTCGTGTACCATATAAACCCCACATTCCCATTTCACAGCAGTAACAGACGTGCAGAATGTAGCATAGTAGCCCTCCAAATTGATTTCAGACACACTAGTGTTGCCAAATGCTAGTGCAATGGGGACGGGATTGCTGCAAGTAAAAAAGATTCATTTTCATAAGAGAGAGAAGGAGACAGATTCAATGAAAGTTGCCTTTAAAATGGGAAGGTAGAGTCTCTATGGTACAAAGAACTTCTAAGGGAATAGGCCTTGAATTCAAGAGCATTTTCTCTCAATTTCTTGTCAGACACTCTTTAATTTCAAAGCCTTTTAATTATTTCTAAAGAGTTTTATGATTTCTATTACTTTGCATTATATCCGGTTTTGATATTCTTTTTCTAAACATTTTCTCTCTTTCTCTCTCTTGATTTACACAGCATGAGAAAATGGGGTTGAATGTTCTTTGTAAAATGGATTTTTTGCTTTTTTTACTGGGAATGTGGATTTAAGGTTAGGTGCTTCGTCTGCTTGTACTGAATTGGAAGGATGTTGGTGGGTTTAATTATTTGTTGTAAGAAAGCTGGAAATAATGGTTGATTTTCTCTTGTATTGAATTTCACTTGCTAGTGGGTTATTGATTGCTCGCAATCATATGCTCTAATTTCATAATCGTAAGACCCAAATGCACGCTGATGATGGTGTAAATCGCTAGGTTTTGTTAAGATATTCATTTATGTTGTTTTCGTGTGTAATGTAGGTTTTTGGCATTTTTGAAGCCCAAATTCGCTTTCCGATGAAGCGCGACTCGCAGTCGAAGGTTGGGACAGCGTCGAGGAGGCATTGAGCACCAAGCTGGGCTTTTCTGGGAAATTTTTGGGTCATCTATCGATAGCTGAATGTGCCTATCGATAGATGCCAGTCTCTGCATCTCAATAAAAAGCTGCTCGAGGATCATCTATCGATAGGTGGATCGCGCTATCGATAGATGTCGGCTTCTGTTTCGCAAATTGGAAATTAATTTCATGAGCTATCGATAGGCAAAGGGAGGTATCGATATATGCCAGCCTCTGGACCTTCAATTTTGGAATTTGATTTGTGAGCTATCGATAGGCGTGGCTATGTATCGATAGATACCAGCTTCTGACTTCCCATTCTCGGCCTCATTTCCAGCATCTATCGATAGCGGTCCTTGCATCTATCGATAGATGCCCTTCCAGTTCCAAGGCGATTCAGGTTCCCGCGTTCTCTATCGATAGCTGTTCATGCACCTATCGATAGAGATTCTTCATGGATCTTCAGTTTCAGCTGACCTTCGCAGCATCTATCGATAGGTGCCTTGCACGCTATCGATAGATGGCTGCCTGCTCCGTTTTTTATGCTAAGTATTGTTGTAATAATGTTGACTTTGAGGGATACAATGGTCTTTTGGCTCTTTGACTTTTAGGGGAGTATTTAAGCAACTTTAAGAGGAGAGAGAGCAAGCTTGGTTTTGTCTTGTTGCTCATAAAGTGAGCTTTTGTTTTCTTGTGCTTTTTCTTGGCACTTTCTAGGTAGCCAATCACCACCCATCCTACTCCAAATAGGCCCAAGTTTGACTATGATGATGAGGAGCATCTACGGATCGCCGATCTACGTTATGGCCGGCTAGGTCACTCGGTTATGGGGTGAGGCAAGGATTTTTGGGTGAGGTTTTTAGTCACCATTTTGTAATTAATGTTATTTGACTTTGGGATAGACTTGTATTTGAGAGCCTAGTGCTTTTAACCGTTTATATATCAATATGTTTTAGTTTTCTGTGATTACTATCTCATACAAATACAAGTGGTGCTTACTTTAATGAATGATTGAGTTAATGGTGGTTTGATCATTAGCATAGGTTATGCATTATCGTTCGATTCTGATAGTTTATGGCTTTTGATTAATCGTTATACACTTAATCATTCATATCATTTTGGTTAACTTATTCTTGTAGTCTAGGTTACCATTATCCCATGTTAAATAACATTTCACATTACAATCGGTGGTTATTAACTTGCCCTAATCCGAACCGACCCCCATTACCTTTCTCCACTTTATCTTATTTCAAATTAATCTAGCACGTCTTTAAGTTATTATTAGGACCTTAATCAACAACCAATCAATCACCCTTTGAATCACAATTACTAGCGTAGCTTCTTATTTACTTTAAACTTGATTCAACCATATTCTCTGTGGACGACCCGCACTCACTCTAACTTGCGACTTGAGGTTAAATTTCCGTTGAGTGTGGTCCTATAAATACTTTTAAATCTTGGCGCATGGTGAGGAATTAACCTCCCTCACCGTGGTGCGACCAGTTATGCTTGTACTAAATTTTTCTTTGATCATATTTGGAAGGATGCTGGTGAGTTCATCGTTCAGGTGGATTGGGACGGTAGTGCTATAATTTCCATTTTCGCTCTGTATTTTTCTCTGTGAATAGGCGTGTTTCCTATGTGACATGTTAAGGAAGATGTCCAAATATTGAACTTTTCCAAGCACATGTATTGGTTGGGATGCCACATTCACCTGAGTCTCTACTACAACTTCTGCATCACTTCAACAAACACCACAACTAAATCAAACAAATCCATTCCCTCCTAATTACCAACGGTCACCTCATACTCTTTCATACAAACACTTCCTCAAATTTAAAATGGATGAGTACTCTTCTCTATAATGCCTTGATCAGAGCTCATCTCAACCCTGGCCAAGCTCACAAAACCATTCTCCTCTTCACTCACATGCTTGCCGAAAAAGCCCTATCCAACAATTACACTTTCCCTTCCCTCATCAAAGCTATCTCTTCCGCACCCTCCTTGGCTTCCCTTATAGGTTTTCCCATTCACCCAAGTCGTCAAGCACGGCGTATCGCATGACCCATTTGTACAAACCTCCTTGGTTAGCTTCTATGCTCAGCATAGAAAACTATTTGATGCCCGTTACGTGTTTGAAGAAATTACCCACCCTTGTGTCATATAATGCAATACTTGATGCACTTAGCAAAAATGGGGATATGGGGTCTGCTGTTTTGCTCTTTGAATGAATGCATGAGCGAGATTTAGTTTCGTGGATGAGTATCACTAATGGGTTTGGGAGGAATGTGTACTTTGAGGAGGCAATTTAGTTTTTTATGAATATGAAGGTGCATGAGGATGTATTAAGTTTTGTTGTGAAACCTAATGAAGCTGCATTCGTTAGTTTCATCTCTTCATGTGATAATTTGGATTGAAGAGGAGCTTTGTATCAAGGAAAGAAAATTCATGGACATATCATTAGGAATGAGATTGAATTGACTGCTTTTATGGGGACGGCATCGGTAGCTCTTTATAGAAAAACATGTTGTTTGGGAAATGATGTGAAATTTTTTAACAAAATGGTGGTCAAAGTGGTGTGCGCCTGGAATGCATTAATTTCATCGCTCGCTTCTAATGGTAGAGCGAAGCGGGCATTAAACATGTTTGAGAGGATAAAGGTGGAAGGGCTATGCCCCAGTGAGGTTACTTTTGTATGATCTTATTAGGACAAACTTATTTGATATATGAATCGATGACACAAGCTACTGCCCCAAAATCCAGATAGGAGTAGAATAACTCAAGATAGAATGCAATGGCTAAGAAGAAATCCTGTAGTCAATCCCAAGTGATTGGAACAGGGGCCTAATTGAAATTAGTAAATGAGTGCAATTAAACCACAAAGGAAAAATATGTTGAAGTTTTGTGAGCCAAGACAATTTATTTTTTCATAGATTTTTCCCCAATTTGATTTTCCAAGTACAAAACCTAACCCAAGTCGGACACCCTATGTGGACACCCCATTTTTACCAATTATTTCTACCATATGTCCATGCAAGTGATCAACTAGAATAGCTGATCATTGGGTGAGGAATTGGCCTTGTAAAGACCAAATTGACCAAATTGCCCTTTGCTGAGGAAAATGACAATTCATTATTTCATGTGTACATTTGGATTTGAATCAACCCATTTGTATTGCATTTGACTTTTGAGGTGTTTTAGAACATCCTTGTAAATTTTCATGGCATTCTGATGAGAGCTCGATAGGTAATTAGGGTTTTTGCGACTTGAAGGGCATTTTCGTCCTTTTTCTCGTATAATTTCCGAATGACCTCCGAATTCGAAACGGATTGTTTCATGAGGTTTATATGGATGTGGGGAGTGTATTTGATGTGTCAATTGAGCCTTTGAATGGTCGGGATGGATTCGCTTAAAATCGATCTCACGGGTAAGAATGAGCTGAATTAGGGTTTTGTTCAAATCGATCGTGAATTGGTCATTTTCACCAAAATAAAAGATTTTCAAAACATGTTTTCAAGTACCAATTTCATATTAAAACCATGTTTTTAGAAGTGGTGCAAGCCTAATTGATCAAATTTACAAAACAAGGAGTGGTCATATGACCAATTTTGGCACAACCGGGTCAATTGGCTAGCTTTTTGCTAAAACCCTTGACCATGGTCAATTGATTTTAACCCAAAAACATTCTAAAAATGTGGAGGATCAAAACACGGTCGTTTTGAGCCCTGAACCATCGGATTTGGATCAAATTTGACCAAAATATGGCCAAAATTCGAAAACCCTAAGATTTGGGAACAAAATTGGGAAAGTCAGCATGGTGACCGTCCTAGCTAGGACGGCCAACCGTCAGCTAGGACGGCCAACCGTCCATGCCTAGGACGGCCATCAGCTTGCTCGAGCCAATTTTGCCATTTTGGAATTTTTCACTTATTTTGGGCCGATTTGATTTGATTTTTTTGGCATAAATTCGAAGGGTTTCAGCTTGCAAACCCTAGGAAGATTGGTTCTAAGCCCTAGGATCGTTTTTTAGAGGAATTAATCCTAGTCATTCAATGTTTTAAACCCTAACTCTATAGATGCTTCATTATAGAGTTAGAGGAAGGAGGTTCAGAGAGAGAGATAGATTTTTAGGGTTTGGAGAAGGAGGCTACAGATTTTTAGCTCTTCATCTCCACACCATTGAAGGGGCAAAGATTGAAGGCTAGGAGCTTGGAGGAGGCTAGCCAAGAAGGAGGGAGAAGGGTAAATTCTCAACCTCATTCTTGTTTCTTAAGTTCTTACATAAATCTGTGATGCTATGATGTAAGTTCTCTTCATTCTCATATGAGATGGATCATCTTTTCTTTTTTTACTATGAGAATGTTTAACATGTTAGGGTAGTTTCTTATTTGTTTATGCATGATTAGAATAGGATGTAGTTTTAATATAGGATAATAGTATGTTCATCATGAATAGGATTGGTTTTATTTTGATTATATATTAGCAAGCATGATAAGGTTTGTCTTTTATTGTTATTTTTTGTGAGCATGCATGATTAGGTTTAATTTTTGTTATTATGTTAGCATGTATGTCTAGGGTTGGTTAATTTTATCGAGATTTTATGTTAGAATGCATGTTTAGGGTTAATGTAGTTTTATTGTAATTTTATGTGGGTAAGCATGTTAGGGTTAGCTTTGTTATGATTTTATGTATATATGCATGATTAGAGTTTGTTCTACTATGATTTTTATGTACGTATGCATGATTAGAAGTAGTTTTATTATTTTATGTGAGTATGCATGTTAGGGTTAGTTTCTTGTGATTTTATGTGAGTATGCATGTTAGGGTTAGTTTCTTGTGATTTTATGTGTGTAAGCATGCTAGGGTTAGTTTTTTTTTGTTATGATTTTATGTTTAGGATGAGTCCGTTGTTATTATTTCGTGTATGCAAGCATGTCTAGAGTAAAAGTTAATATATTCATATTGTTATTTGAATCTCATGATAATTGATTGGTGATTTTAATGGTAATATGAGTACGTTAATGTGTATTTTGACATGTGAAGAGTCTTGAGTCTTTTTGTTTGTGCTTTTTATGATTATTTGAACACTTGATATGGATTCGATGGGTTGAATATATAAATTGTGTACGAGGGAGCGTGCGAAGTTAAGATCCTCCCCTTGTGTTTAAAATAGTTGTTTAAAGCATATTCGTTGTTAGTTTTCTTATACATTTTGCATGGTAATTTAGTATAGCATGTTAGATTGTATGCTAGGGTGTTTATTTGTCATTTTTTATGGATTAACAATGTTTTTTAAGCCATTTGGAACATGTATTCAAATCTGTCCAGATTTGAATATATGCTTTGAAGTGGTTTAATTAACATTTTTAAGCCATATTTTTGCATGATTTTTATAGTTTTTTTATAGTATATTCATGTAGAAAGCATGATAGGTCACCTTCACATTTTTATTCTTTGTTTTCATGATTTTTAGAGTGGTTAAAGGTTCGTATTCAAATCTGTCCGGATTTGTTTATGCCCTTAAATCACTTTTAAAAATTATTTTAGGGCCAAATCTAACTTAGAAATATGTTTAGGATCACATAGTTTGATTAGTATGCATTTAGGAACATTTTCATGCATGATTAGAATTGATGTTGTGAATGTTTGATTAATTTAGTTAAATTACAGCATGCATTTGCATTAGTATGTTAGGTTTTTAGATTAACTTTAGGGCTAGCTAGAGACCCTAGGATTAGGAAGGTCACTTGACCTTCCCTAGGAATTTCCTTTGTTGTAAAAGTCATACTCAGATTTGAGTATTTTATTTGATTTAAGAGTCGATCTTCGAGAGATTTCCTAAAAGATTTTTGATGCAATGTTTATGAAATAAACATGATTTTATGAGATATTTGATTATTAAATGATTTTCAAAAAGATTTGAAATGTTTTAAAGATTTTTATTTTGGAATGAAATTCCTCTCAATATGATTTGTTTTCTTGAAATATCTTTGAAAAAGATTTTCAATTGGAATTTAATTCTAAAGATAAGAATTATTTGGAATATTTGGATTTTATGAATGTCTTTTAATTTGAAATGATTTCAAATAAATGATTTTAAACAAATAAAAACTCTCGAAGTTAGAGTCTTGAATTAGGTTGAATACCTTTGATGATGTGATCGATTACAATAGGAGAGTCCTAGGGTAGTCGAACTACGTGGACTTTGATACTTGCTAGGTGATACTAGTAAGTTACGTAGGCGCTAATAGGGCTCAAGTCCGCCCTAGGATGCCCGTAGGGTGTCCTAGGTTTTAGGGGTTTGTTTGTATATATTTTTTATTATTATTAATATAACTAATATAGATAATGCATTTATATCACTATTTTTTGGTTGATTAGATTATTTAGGATTGTTTGTAATAAGAAATTTAAATAGCCCAAATAAATTAGAAGTCCTTTAATTAGGGCGAGGTGGGTGCCTACAAGTGAAAGCTTGGATTCTTCCCACGTCGTAACCTAGCCCCCGGATCCAACTCTGGTTTGTAGACTGTCTTTTCATTGAAAATGGAGTTTGTTTTGTTTTGATTTAAAAAATAAAATATTTTTCATAGTTTCCTTATTCCTTAAAAATAAGGTGGCAACTCCTTTGTTCGATTTCTAAACCCCCCCTAATCACATCGCCCGGTGATGATGTGGACTCACACCCAAAGCCCCGCCACGAGGCTGGTCCACAGAATTGGCGACTCCGCTGGGGATGTCGAGGGCTAAACTTCACTAATTTAATTGGACTATTTAATTTCTTAAATTAATTAAAATCAACCACTTGCATTTGTGTGATTGCATATCATTTTAGTTATATTAGCTGCATGTCATTGTGTGATAGGACGATGTTGCCTTGCCAAACGATGGTCTAGTCCTGATCCCTGTCTCCACTCGACACTAGGGCAATCATGACGAAGCCATCAACCTATTGTCAAGTACCCTTCGGGGTATATCAATGACCAATCAGTACTGTTTGACCCACGCGGCACGCCATGTGTCACATGTGGTTAGGTATATGGATTGGTCTGCAATAGGAACCTTTGAACCCACCTTTTGCATTAGTCCATGTAGACAGCCAAGTAGGACACTCTACCCTACAGTGCTTGCACACACCTGTTATGTTGCCGAAATTTCGACACACAATTGTACTTTTATGCTGCTGAGATTCCTTTTGGTATTTAACTGTACCGTTATGCTGTCGAAATTTTCCCTTGACACGTACCTACGCCATTATGCTGCCAAATTTCTTTTAGCATATAATTGCGTCGTTATGCTGCCGAAATTGTCCCAATTTGATGTGAGCCTTGTTTGTGAATGCTAGAACTTAGGGATATGTACCCTTGGATAAACTTTGATATTTTTAATATAGGCCCTTTATTTTAAGGATTTTGGTCCTTAGAATGAAATGACTATTTTGAGGATGGAAGAGAATATTCTAAAGGTACATACCCTTTTCTGTGATTAGGTTGTTTTGGCTTGTTTGACTAAGACCTTCGATTCAAAGGAAAGTGTCCTGAGAATGAAGGGCTAGTCATTGGTGTAGCTCTTTGAGCCCTGTTTGGTCAGTCATGTTTTATTTCCCTATTGGTGATTCTGATTTATTTCCTAATTTCTAAGGAAATGCCCTTGTGAAATAGGGAAGTGAATCAGAATTATGATAGGACGGTTTTCTCCTTTTCTTCTATTTGGATAGCACCTCTTTGATAGTCTGTCAATAGGTTTTGAGTATCATGGACTTGTCCCTTTTTTCTAAAAAAACCCATTTCATGGTGTAGAATTCTGGCCTGGCGTCGTGATTCTAGAGGGCGTCTTTTTAGTGTTGAACCCCCGAGTGTATCCTCAATGGCTGACGGAGAATCCAGTACCACTGCTACAGTGTTGAATGCTATCATGGACCGAATTGATGCCCTGGCCCGTGAGACTGAACAGATTAAGAAAATGTCCCAAGATAAACAGACCAGTACAGATCAAGATAGGGAGGCCCACTTAGAGAACCCGAAGAGTACCTCTGATCCACCTATTCCAGCCCAAGTTGATGACAGTGCCAAGGCCCAGGCAGGAGCCAAATCTAAGCCCATAAATCTGGATGGCGAGCCCAGTGGATCTAGATTCCTCTCTGGGGATCCGATCCTGTTGTCGAGTAAGGTTGAAGCCTTAGAGAAAGCCCTGAAGGGGATGCGTCGGTCTGATGACATGGTTGATGTGACATCTTTTTCACTGTTCCCCAAGGCCTGTATGCCGTTCAGTTTTAAAATGCCGGAATTAGAGAAGTTTGATGGGATGGGTTGCCCTAAAACCCATTTGAAGATGTATGTGAGGGCGATGCAACCTCGTGGAGCCGATGATGAGCTGTTGGCCAAGATGTTTCATGAATCACTGAAAGGGTCAGCCTCGAAGTGGTTTTTATCCTTAGATGAGACTAAGTTGAAGACATGGGAGGATGTTTGCAATGAGTTCACTAATCACTACAAGTACAACACTGAGATTGATGTGACTCTAGGGATCTTGAGACTACTAAGCAGGAACCGAGGGAGAGTTTCTCTGCCTTTATTTCCAGATGGAGGGCGAAAGCTTCGCAGATGACCCACAGGCCTACCAATGATGAGCAGGTGCAGATGGTGTTGAAGAGTCTCTTGCCCATTTACAACAAGTATTTGTTCTCACAGTATTTCCCTAACTTCAAAGCCCTTGTTATTGCCGGTACTCAAGTTGAAGATGCTCTGGCTAGTGGGGCTCTCAAGGCCGAAGAACCTTTCAGAAAC
Source organism: Hamamelis virginiana (assembly GCA_017140935.1). Taxonomy (NCBI): domain Eukaryota; kingdom Viridiplantae; phylum Streptophyta; class Magnoliopsida; order Saxifragales; family Hamamelidaceae; genus Hamamelis; species Hamamelis virginiana. Next base: position 194 of record JAESVK010000585.1, on the reverse strand, counting down.
CGCCAACCACCTCTCAACCGCAAACCCAACCCTGAAGTCAATGCCATTGCCCAACCTATTCAAGCTACCCAATCAAACCGCCCATTCCAAGCTAGAGAGCCGGCCCGCCAGTTCACCAATCTATACATGTCCCTAGAACGTGTCCTTGAGAAATTGAAGGCACGTGGTCTCCTCACCCCTTTGGAACCCCGGCC
>JAESVK010000584.1:71758-91908 GCA_017140935.1 Hamamelis virginiana | reverse complement strand
AATTTGAAGCCTTTTTTACTTGTATTGGAGTGTATCATTCCACCCCCATTTTTTTTTAACCTCTCTTTTCCCTGTTCCACAGCATCGGATCTGAGTAATAGTTTCTCTCTTCATTGCCCATTGTAAAGTACTTTTTTTTCCCCCTCACCCTTTTGGCACTCTCTCTCTCTCTCTCATGCACGGACAAATTCTTTGAACAACTTCTTGGTGGTAGGAAGTGATCTGTAAGGACCCCTGTTTACTGAGTTTTGTTTTGTGAGCGTTGCTACTGTGGTGACGAGTTTGGAGTTGTGGAAAATAGAACTTTTCTTGCTCTTGACAAGGTTGGAGCAACTTCATCCTATTTTCATGTGGCTGGTTGCACGTCCTAATGTGTGTATCACGTTACTTTCAAATGATTTTATTAGTATTTTTATAAATGAGAATTTGAACAAATGGCAAATTGTCATAGGAAAGACTAGTCCAGAGTCAAATATTCTTCTTTTAAAAATGACTTCCATTTGTAGGACCTTATTCCTTTCATTATACCTTTTACACTGCATTGACATTTTTTCTCCTTTTTGGGTAATCCTCATTATAAAGCTTAGTAATTTCTATATAAATTTTCATGTAACAAAGAAAACAGCTTAAAATATAATGTAATGTATCCAAGAAATTTAAAACATAAAACTGATTAATAATCGCTTTTGGTATTACTCTGTTTCACTCTTACATTTGTCTTCCTATAATAAGCTTACCTTGATCTGCTTCTTTCGCCATTGCAGATAAATTGCCCTTATATTTTCCTGTCAAATATGTGCCATCCAAGCACAAAAATGACCTTAAAAATATATGCTCGTGTGGGATGACACAAACAATCTTTTGAAACGTGTGCAACCATCATCGAGTTCAAGCTCAAAGACACTAACGATTTTCTTTCAAGGCTTCTCTCAAATACCATTGAAAATCATCAAATGAGGCTACACGGTAATGCTACGTTCGGGCGGACCGCAAATAACATTTGTCCGGTTAGCCATTTTTGGCTGTTAGATTAAATGAGCGGATGAGATTAAGTGCTCGATTTTCAACCAAAAAAGCCGTTTCTCTCTCCTCATAACTTCTTAGACACGAAAGGCCAAACATACGAGTTTCTCTATCTTCCTTATCCCTCCCTTTTCACTTCGAAACTGGCGTCCCCACTGCCGATCCCTAACGCAGGCGATCCCGCCGGCGACCTTGCCTGAGGTAACGTTCCTCTCTCTCTCTCTCTCCCTCTGCGCACAGGTGTAGAAAAAAAAAATTTAAATAATGGAAATTTGATGACTTGTTAAATATATATGGAATTGTTGAACTTGAAACTAGTTGATACTCATATGTTTGCGGTTGAACAAAATGTTGTAGGAATCTATTTTATTTTATAAAGAAATTTGACGACTTGTTAACTTGCTCACTGGTTTGGTGTTTGCCATTGGTTTGCTCACTGGTTTGGCACTTTAGGAAAAAAAAAATTGCAAATAAGTTTGGAGTCTTGCGAACATAAAAAAAATATAAAAAAAAATTATTGGAGGAGATGGGTGTTGCCATGGTTTGGTGTTTGGATGAATGGAAAGCATGAATCAGTTTGGTATTTGGATGAATGGAAATCATGAGAATGAGAACTAACTTTTAGAATTTTGTTTTGAAAGCATTTGGGATTGTTTTTGGGAGATAAGTCACATACTCGGGGTTGGCATATGTAACCGCTACAGTTTGGATGAATTTTTTCCAGCATGGTATTCAATGCATGTGATCAAGTAAAGTGTAAACATGGCATTTTTATTTTTAGGGATCAACATAAACCTAAAATTGGACAAGAAAGTAAACCCAATATCATGGTTAAAAAATATAGAACAAGCAATACAAAATCGTGGTGCTAAACTAACTCCACGATCATGATTCAAAAATCATTACTGAAAGAAAGTAAACTCCCAATTGAGAAACACCACACAATTCCATCCTAAAAGAACAATGCCCAAACCAATACTTAAAAAACATCCCACCACCCATTTTTGAACAGAAAGTAACATTGATGTAGCATTGACCAACAAACATGGGACCTCAACCCAGGGGGACACAATCCATAAACCAACAAAATCAAATATAATAGTCACTTTAAAAATCAAACCCCAGCTTCCACTTTTCCTTCCCCATATCACAATAATGATGAGCCCGAACTATGAAACTTGTTGCAGATGAGCTCGGATCTATACCTATGCGCGGAGAGAGAGAGAGAGAGAGAGAGAGAGATCAGATGGGGAGAGAGATAAGGAGAAGAACGTTACCTCAGGCGAGGTCGCCAACATGATCGCTGGCGTTAGGGATCAACGGTGGGAACGCCGGTTTCGGAAGAGAGAAGGGAGGGATGAGGAAGACAGAGAAACTCATATGTTTGGCCTTTCGTGTATAACGAGTGATGAGAAGAGAGACAGCTTTTTTGGTTGAAAATTGTGCACTTAATCTCATCCGCTTATTTAATCTAACGGCAAAAAATGGCTAGCTGGACAAATGTTATTTGCGGCCGGCCTAAACATAGCATTACTGTGAGGCTACATGATCACCAAATATATTCTTCTTTGTAATAGTAACCGCAGACCATGCAATTCGGTAAGTTGTTGTCCCAAAATATACTTTAGAGAGAGGTGAATAGAGTATTGACAATTAAAAAAAAAAAAGATTTACAACTGGGTTTTGTGTGTTTTTAAAAACTTAACAATTTGAATAACTAAAATACAAATTGAATCACCTCTCAACAATTAATATAACAAGTATATGAATTAAAATGCAAGAGATAGAGTTAGAGAGATTCAAACACAACGATTTTAACGTGGTTCGGTCCCCGCCTACATCCACGCCTCAAGATCTCCGTCTAGAAAAATAATCCACTATCAATCTCACTTCCGGTGGAGTTTAAAACATTTACACAACATTCTTTCAAGGTGGAAGACTCTCACACACAATCTTCTTTAACGGTAGAAAATTCTCACCAACAAGGTTTACACAAAACCTTAATCTCACAAGAAATATAAATGAAGATGAATGAGCACTAATATGATTCTCAACACACTGAGAATACAACAAATAAACTCTCTACAAAGATTAAATATAAGAGGTATGAAGAACAAGAGCTTTAAGAGAACTAGAGCTTTGATTCTTGAGAAGTGGCTTGAGTAGATGAACTAGATTCACTTGGATAAGCCTTGAGATTTATTCAAGCTAATTTGCACAAATATAATCTCACACTAATAGCTTTTCAAATGATTAACCAAGATAGCTCAAGAGATTTTCATAAGAAAGCTTGAATAATGAATGCTCACAATGAATGCTCTTAACTAAGATTAATTGTTAGCAATAAATGAGAACAAGAGCTCTATTTATAATGTATTTAGTCTCAAATGAACGTTTGAAAAACTATTGGGTCTGATTGGTTAAGAGGGAAGAATTAGGGTTCATTAAATGCTTCATGTGCTAAAAGAGGAAAGAGTCGTTTTGCATTTGCAAAAGAGTTAGTCGACTAGACCATAGAGTTAGTCGACTAGCAACTAAAAATTCAAAGCATTCAAACTTCCCGGGCACGATTAGCCGACTAGGTCAAACAAGTTAGTCGACTAGCAACTTAAAATCATTTGGGAAAAAACTTTCCGGGCTCGATTAGCCAACTAGGGCAAGAGGGTTAGTCGACTAGCTTACTTGCTTTACAAAACTTTGGCTACTGCCTGGCACTTAGTCGACTGGAACAATGACTTAGTCGACTAGAAGGCAAGTTAGTCGACAAGCTTATATGTTTAGTCGACTAGATTAAGGTTCCTCAAAATTTTGGCTACTGGATCATAGTTAGTCGACTAGCTTAACTAGTTTAGTTGACTAGATATGTTCTTAAGCCATTTTTATGAGTTTCTTAAGTCTAAATCAACTTGCAACATGTAAACTAGTTAACTAAGGTTCAAATGCATTTTTGACTTAGTTTAAAAACATTTTGCGAGGTTTCAAAGGTATGTATGCTAATGCAATATGAGCAAAACATTTTGTCTTTGAGCTATTGAGATGCCTTACATATAGTTCCTAATACAAAAAAGACACAACTTGGCTTTGACTTAATCTTTAGCTTGGCTTCAAGTTGATCTTCATGAGCTTTTGATTGAACATTTGCGCATAGAGTTGCTTGATATATGTTGATGAGCTCCAACAAGGATATGTCTTTGATTCTAAGGAGAGATAACACTTAACCACTTGTTAGTGATTAAAGTAATGTTTGTTTATCATCAAAATATGGTCAAATGACCTAGGGCCAACATAAGTGATATCCAGTTGTGAAAACTCATTTAAATTTTCTATAAAATTTTGTATTTTTACATATATAATTGGGTGATATTAGATGATCAATTATTTGCAATTGAAAAAATAAATAAATAAATAAATAATGACATACATGTCCCCACTTATATATAAGCACCCCCTTCCCCTTTTCTTTTCATTTTTGACCAAAGAGAGGGAGACCAAGTGAAATAGAGAAAGAGAGAGAGCTGCAGTGGAGTACACCTAAGAGTCGCCATGGCCGCTTCGTTGCTGGTGGAGGTAAGCCTCACCTCCCTTACACATTCTTTATCTTCTTCTCTTTTTTTTTTTTTTCTTTTTTTTTTCTTTTTTTTGCATCCTTTTCTTTTATATCCATTTTGAAGATTTTTGTTCTAATCCTTGTGATGTTTGGTGTATGGATGAGTGATGAGGTTTGTTTATATGAGGTTTAAATTTGTTGGATTGATGGGATGATTTGGTGAGGTTTTGTGAGAATGTGGGTTATGGATATATTTAGGTTTTAAGCTTAAATTCGCTTGGGAACCATTTGATTTTGTATAGATCGGAGTGTTAGGTTGTTTGAGGGTTGTCAACTCTCATTTGTGTTGCTAGATAAGGGTTTGAAAGGATGGATTTGGGTGATTTTGAGTATAATTTGTATATAGTGAGTTTTATAGGTTTTGGGATGCAAAACATGGTTGATCTCGCGATCAGACCGTTTGATTTGTGTATGTTTAGAAGATTTAGTGTTTTGGGGGTTGGTTTATGAGGGCTTGGATTTGCTATTGATTTAACAGATGATCAACACATGTTGATCACCATTGGATGGCCGATATGTATGCAAGAAAGGGAATCTAATGGCTCATATAAGAAACGCCAAAATTTGGAGTCGTTTTGGATTACCTGTTAGATCCATGGGCTAATTGAACCTTTAAATGGTTGGAATAGATTCGCCCAAAATCGATTCCACGGGTGAGAATAAGTCAAACTAGGGTTTCATTCAAATTGACCGGGAATTGGTCGTTTTCACCAAAATCAAATATTTTCAAAATGTGTTTTCAAGTATCAATTTCATATTAAAACCATATTTTTAGAAGTTATGCAAGTCAAATTGATCAATTTTATAAAATAAGGAATGGTCATTTGACCAATTTTGGCACAACCGGGTCAATTGGCTAGCTTTTCGCTAAAACCCTTGATGATGGTCAAGTATTTTTGACCCAAAAAATTTCTAAAAATGTGGGGGTCAAAACACGGTCGTTTTGATACCTGGATCATCGAATTTGGATTAGAATTGACCAAAATATGGCCAAAATCCCAAAATCCCTTGAAAATATGGCAAAATTAGGGAAGTCAGCATGGTGACCGTCCTAGCTAGGACGGCCAACCGTCCAGCCCAGGACGGCCAACCGTCCAGCCTTGGATGGTCACTTGCTCGAGCATATTTTGCAATTTTGGAAAGTTTGAGACTTTCCCACATGTTTAGGCCGATTTGGTTCGATTTTTTTTGGATGAATTCGAAGTGGATTCAGTGTGTAAACCCTAGGAGGAATTGTTCTAAGCCCTAGTGTGAACACCCCATTTTCACAAATTATTTTGATTATATGTTTATGAAAAAGATTAGCTTGAAAAGTTGGTCATTTAATGGGAGATTGGACTTGTAAAGACCAATTTACCCAAATTACCCCTTTTGAAGAAAATGGACAATTCATTATTTCATGTGTACATTTGAATTGGAATCGATCCATTTGAATTGCATTTGACTTTTGAGGTGTTTTAGAACATCCCTGTAAATTTTCATGACATTCTGACGAGAGCTCGATAGGTAATTAGGGTTTTTACGACTTGAGGGGCATTTTCGTTATTTTTCTCTTATAATTTCCGAATGACCTCCGAATTCGAAATGGATTGTTTCATTGAGTTTATATGGATGTGTGGAGTGAATTTGGAGTGCTAATTGAACCTTTGAATGGTTGGGATAGATTCGTCCAAAATCGATCCCATGGATAAGAATGAGCTGAATTAGGGTTTTATTCAAATCGACCATGAATTGGTCATTTTCACCAAAATTAAAGATTTTCAAAACATGTTTTCAAATACCAATTTCATATTAAAACCATGTTTTTAGAAGTGGTGCAAGCCTAATTGATCAATTTTACAAAACAAAGAATGGTCATATGACCAATTTTGGCACAACCGGGTCAATTGGCTAGCTTTTTGCTAAAACCCTTGACCATGGTCAAGTATTTTTAACCCAAAAACATTCTAAAAATGTGAAGGATCAAAACACGGTCGTTTTGAGCCCCGAACCATCGAATTTGAATCAGATTTGACCAAAATATGGCCAAAATATGAAATCCCATGGAAAATGGGCAAAATTTGGGAAGTCACTTTAGTGACCGTCCTAGCTAGGACGGCCAACCGTCCAGCCTAGGACGGCCAACCGTCCAGCCTTGGATGGTCACCAGGATGGTCGACCCCATTTTTCATTTTTGGAAGATTTGAGGCTCTCCAACCCATTTTGGCCGATTTGATTGGTTTTTTTTTAATAAATTCGAAAGGGATTCAGCTTGCAAACCCTAGGGAGACTCATTCTAAGCCTTAGGATAATTTTTAGATGAATTAGTCCCAACCATCTATGGTTATTAACCCTGACTCTATAAATACACTACTATAGAGTTAGGACAAAGGAGGAGAGAGAGAATTCTAGGGTTAAGGAGGAGGCTACAGATCTGGTTCTTCACCATTGGAAGGAGAGAACGAAGGTGGAGAAGGAAGGAGAAGGACTCAAGGCTTGGAACTTGAAAGAGATTAATCAAGGAGAAGAGAGAAAGGTGAGTGTTTTCCTATTGAATAAGTCTTTTCTCATTTGTTCATGTATGATAGCATAGTATTAGTTTTATGTTTGATTGTTTTGATATTTGTTTAATATGTTTACATGTTAGAATAGGATGTTATTTATTATGATTTCATGTGAGTTAGTATGTTTAGGATAGGTATATGTGAGCATGTTTGTTTAGATTAATTATTTGCATGATTTTATGTGATTAAATGCATGTTAGAGTTAGCTTCATTATTATGTTATGTGATAAAATGTGATTAGGGTTAGCTTAGTTAGGATTTTATATGAGTATGCATGTTAGGATTAGTTTTTGTCATGATTTTATGTGTAGATGCATGATTAAAATTAGTTTTATTGTTATTTATGTGTAGATGCATGATTAGAATTAGTTTTATTATGATTTTATGTTAGAATGCATGTTTAGGGTTGTTTAGCTTAGTTATTATTTTATGTGAATATGCATGTTAGGGTTATTTAGCTTAGTTGTGATTTATGTTAGTATGCATGTTTAGGATTAGTTAGCCTTGTTGTGATTTTATGTAAGTATGCATGAGTAGGGTTAGATTTGTTGTTATTTTATGTATAAGCATGTTAGAATAAATATTGATGTATTCATATTGTTATTTGAATCTCTCGATGGTTGATTGATGATTTTAATGATAACATGAGTATATTAGTATATTATTTTGACATGTGGTAAGTCTTGAGTCTTTATTTTTTATGTTTTGATGATTATTTAAGCACTTGATTTGGATTCATTTGTGTGAATATATAAAATGTGTACGAGGGAGCGTGCAAAGGTGAGATCCTTCCCTTGTGTTTAAATTAATTGTTTAAGCATATTTTGTGTAATTTTTTTTTTGACATGTTTTTTGCATAGTAATTTAGTATATTCATGTAGAAAGCATGTTTGGATATTTTCACTTTTTTTTTTCTTTGTTTTCATGATTTTTAGAGTAATTTAAAGTTCATATTCAAATCTGTCCGGGTTTGTTTATGTCCTTAAATTTCTTCTAAAAATTATTTTAGGACCAAATCCTACCTAGAAATATGCTTAGGATCACATAGTAGAATTAGTATGCATTTAGGAGCATTTTCATTCATGGTTAGTATTAATTTCTTGTATGTTAGATTAATTCATTTAAATTCCAGCATGCATCGTATTAGTATATTAGGTTTTTATATTAACTTTAGGGCTAGTTAGAGACCCTAGGTTTAGGAAGGTCACTTGACATTCCCTAGGAATTTTCTTTATTGTAAAGATCATGATTTGAAATGTGTGTTTTATTTGATTTGAGAAGTCTATCTTCGAGAAATTTTCTAAAAGGATTTTCAATGTAATGTTTATGAAATAAACATGATTTTATGAAAGAGTTGACCATTAAATGATTTTCAAAAGAATTTAAAATGTTTTAAGATTCTTACATTGGAATGAGATTCCTCCCCATATGATTTGTTTTTCTTGAAATATCTTTGAAAAAGATTTTCAATTGGAGTTGAATTCTAAAGATAATAATTATTTGGAATATTTGGATTTTATGAAAGTCTTTTAATTTGAAATGATTTCAAGTAAATGATTTTGAAAGAATAAAAACTCTCGAAGTTAGAGTCTTGAATTAGGTTGAAATACCTTTGATGATGTGATCGATTACAATAGGAGAGTCCTAGGGTAGTCGAACTACGTGGACTTTGATACTGGCTAGGTGATACTAGTAAGTTACGTAGGCGCTAATAGGGCTCAAGTCCGCCCTAGGATGCCCGTAGGGTATTCTAGGGTTTTAGGGTTTGTGTGTATATATATTTTATTAATATAACTAATATAGATAATGCATTTATATCACTACTTTATTGGTTGATTTAGATTATTTAGGATTGTTTGCATTAAAAATTTAAATAGCCCAAATAAATAAGAAGTCCTTTAATTAGGGCGAGGTGGGTGTCTACAAGTGAAAGCTTGGAACCTTCCCACGTCATAACCTAGCCCCCAGATCCAACTCTGGTTTGTAGACTGTCTTTTCATTGAAAATGGAGTTTGTTTCGTTTTGATTTTAAAAATAAAATATTTTTCATGGTTTCCTTATTCCTTAAAAATAAGGTGGCGACTCCTTTGTTTTGTTTGTTTTCTAAACCCTCCTAATCACATCGCCCGGTGATGATGTGGATCCTCATAAAGCCCCGGCAGGTGGCTGGTCCACACCTAGGATGAGTTTTAGTGCATTTAATCCCAACCATTCAAGGTTTAAAACCCTAACTCTATAAATATGCCATGATAGAGTTAGAGAGGGGGAGGAGAAGAGGTTCAAAAAATTCTAGGGTTAGAAAAGGAGGCTACAGATCTGGTTTTTCATTCTTACACCATTGAAAAAGGAAGAACTCAAAGCTAGGAGCTTGAAGAAAGGTAACCAAGAAGGAGATCGAAAGGTAAATGCTCAATCATGGCCTCGTTTCTTTGATTTTTTTTATGTAAATCTTTTTCTCCATTCTCATGTATTCAAGATGTATAATATAAATAATTTTCTAGTTGTTTGCATACAATAGAATAATATTAGTTTGTGTATGTTGTTTGTTTAATGTATTTTGCATGTTAGAATAGGATATAGTTCATCTTTATATAGGATAGTAGTATAGTTGCATGTTAAGAATATGTAAGTTTAATTAAATGGTTAGTTTTGTTATTGTTTTATTCTAGTAATCATGTTAGGATATTTTATATTGTGATTTTATGTGAGAAAGCATGATTAGGGTTAGCTTTATTGTCATTTTATGTGAGTAAGCATGATTAGGGTTAGTTTTATTGTGATTTTATGTGAATAAGCATGATTAGGGTTAGCTTCATTGTCATTTTATGTGATCAAGCATGATTAGAGTTAGTTTTATTGTCATTTTATGTGATTAAGCATGATTAGGGTTAGTTTTATTGTGATTCTATGTGAGTAAGCATGATTAGGGTTAGCTTTGTTATTATTTTATGTATGCAAGCATGCTTAGAGTAGGTGTTAATATGTTTATATGATTGTTGAAATCTTGTGATGTTCATTTTTGATAATCATATGATGTTAATGGTTATGTAAATATGTTGATGGATTATTCTTGATATGCGATGAGTCGTGAGTCAATTTTATGTTTTTTATAATTATTTGAACACTTGATATGGATTTGGATGGATTGAATATATAAATTGTGTACGAGGGAGCGTGCGAAGGTAAGATCCTCCCCTTGTGTTTAAAATAATTGTTTAAAGCATATTTTTTGTGTAGTTTTTGATATGGTTTTGCATGGTAATTTAGTCCAGCATGTTAGATTGTATTCTAGGATGTTTTTTTGACATTTTCATTAATTAAGAATGATTTTTAGGCTGTTTTAAATATATATTCAAAGCTGTCCAGATTTGGATATTTGATTTAAAGTGGTTTGATTATCATTTTTAAGCCATGTTTAGCATGATTTTATAGTTTATTTTGTAATATATTCATATAGGAAGAATGCTAGGTCATCTTCACAATTTTTATTCTTTGTTTTCATGGTTTTTAGAATGGTTTAAGGTTCATGCTCAAATCTGTCTGGGTTTGTTTATGTCCTTAAATCACTTCTAAAAATTATTTTAGGGCCAAATTAATTTCATGTGTGTTAGATTAATTTATTTAAATTCCAGCATGCATTGCATTAGTATGTTAGGTTTTTAGATTAACTTTAGGGTTAGTTAGAGACCCTAGGTTTAGGAAGGTCACTTGACCTTCCCTAGGACTCTCCTTTGTTGTAAAAAAAAATCATTATCTGATTTGAGTATTAGAGTTGATTTAAGAGTCTATCTTCGAGGGATTTTCTAAAAAGATTTTAATGTGATTTTCATGAAATGAATATGATTTTTATGAAAGATTTGATTATTAAATGATTTTTGAAAAAATTTGAAATGTTTTAAGATTTTTGGTCTTGGAATGAGATTCCCCTAATATGATTTGTTTTATTGAAATATCTTTGAAAAAGATTTTCAATTGGAATTGAATTCTAAAGATGAGAATTATTTAGAATATTTGGATTTTGAAAAAAAGTCTTTTAATTTGAGATGATTTCAAATAAATGATTTTAGATGGATAAATACTCTCGAAGATAGGGTTTTGAATTAAGTTGAACACTTTAAGATGATATGATAGATTACAATAGGAGAGTCCTAGGGTAGTCGAACTACGTGGACTTTGATACTTGCTATGTGACACTAGTAAGTTACGTAGGCGCTAATAGGGCTCAAGTCCGCCCTAGGATGCCCGTAGGGTATTCTAGGTTCTTAGGGTTTGTTTGTATATTTTTTCATTATTAATATAACTAATATAGATTATTGCGTTTTATATCACTATTTTGTTGGTTGATTAGATTATTTAGGATTGTTTGCATTAAGGATTTAAATTGCCCAAATAAATTAGAAGTCCTTTAATTAAGGCGAGGTGGGTGCCTACAAGCAAAAGCTTGGAACCTTCCCACGTCGTAACCTAGCCTCCGGATCCATCTCTGGTTCGTAGATTGCTTTTATTTTGATTTTAAAATAAAACATTTTCATAGTTTCCTTATTCCTTAAAAATAAGGTGGCGACTCCCTTATTTGTTTTCTAAATATCCCTAATCATCGCACGGTGATGACGTGGATCCTCAAGCCCGTCAAAAGGCTGGTCCACACTATCTTTGTTAAGAAGTTATTAGTTTAAGCTTATACTTATGTAAATTAGTTTGTTGAAGTATTCATTGTACACAAAACACTCTATATCTCTTGTGCGCTAAGGGTTGGGTTGTAACCCTTGTGAAGTTTGAAGTTTGTTGTTTAAATTCAAGCTTGAGAAGTTGTTTGGTTTAATCTCCACCGGAAGTGAGATTGGTTGTAAAGGTTTCTCCACCTTGAAGGAGTGCTATTGCGATAGTGGATTAAACCTCTAGATAGAGATCTTGGGGCGTGGATGTAGGTGGAGTCCAAACCACTTAAAAATCGTTGTGTTTGAATCTCTCTAACTCTATCTCTTACATTTCAATTCATTTACTTGCTATATAAATTGCTTAGTTGTGATTCTTTTTGCATTCTAGTTATTAAACTTTTTGAGTTTTCAAAAACACACAAATTCCTTTTGTAAATCTATTTTTAATTGCCAATACTCTATTCACCCCCCCTTTAGAGTATATTTTGGGCCAACAAGAACATTTTTGCCCCTCAATAAGTTTTTCAGCAAATAAGCAGATTTAGAAAAATGTAGGAGCTTACCAATTTTAATGGATGCGTCAATAAGCAGAGAATCATGGAGTCATGATTTGTGGATATCTCCGAGAAGTTGAAGCTTTTTGAACTCATTTCTATTGCTCAAAATGTTTTTTTTTTTTTTTTCCAACCATTTTTCACATTCTAGAAACCAATCACTAGTGACAATGGTGAAAAACAATAAAAAATTTCAAAACCCCTATATTATTTTCTTTTTTTTTTTCTTTTCTTTTGTCGTGTAGTCCCAAGTATGACCATGGGAGGTGAATAGGGCTAGGAAAATTTAATACAAATAATATAGAATTTAAAAACTAATTACACAAATGAATAATCCTAAGAAATAATTTATATAAAGTTAAGTATAAATGAATAAATATAAAATGTAATAAACAAATATAAATTGCAAAGTGATAAGAATTAGAGAGATAAAAAAAAGCAATTTTAACATGGTTCAGACTCTGCCTACATCCACGCCTCAAGAACTCCGCTTGAGGATTTCAATCTATTATTGATATCTTTTCAAGGTGAAGATCAAACCTCGACAACACTATCTTTCTTCAGAGTCAATATAGAAAAACCTAATCTCTTTGACTAGTAGAGATTAAACCTTACAATGACCTTCTTATGCAGGGGAAGTAGCTGAAGAGTTTCTTGAAAAATGGGACAAACATAAGTTAAGGAAGAAGTCTAAGAGTTAGCTTTATTATCTAGAAAAGTCTAAGTTATGTTTAAAGGGGATGTTGAAACAATAAACATAACTTTAATTATTTAGTTCATGCACATGTGTCTAGAGTCTAGATAATTAATCCATATCCATGTATGGGAACATTCATGTATGTAGAGTATTTAATGTGTTCATGTATGGGAACATTCATGTATGTGGAGTATTTAATATGTTCATGTATCCACATGAATATATTAACTAGTATAAATAGGTTGTAAGCCTTTGGGCAAATCATCACATCCTTTATCAAATATATTAAGAGTTTTTTCTACTCCTTGTGAGTGTTTATCTTTTTCTGGATTCAAGAAGCCGTCTGTTAGAACGAGATCTAACCAACTCGTCTACTAGAACGATATCTAGTCCTTACTTCCGCTATAATGCTGCGTCACCTTCCTTCTAGGTGAAAATCAAACATTTACACTTTCAAGCTTGAATTTGACCAACAAACTTTAAGCTCCTCAAGGGTCACCTAAACCCAATCTCACATGATGGTTACAAAAATGAGTGAGAACGATAAGATGTTTCTTGCTAATTTGAACATATATAAGCTGGCACTAAGTTGCCTTCAAAGTATAAACAATTTAAAGCTCAATAATGATGAAGAAAGGCTTTTTAAATAGAGGGAAATGGCTTGCACTTGTGTATGACTAGTTAATATGCTTTTGATAGTTTCTCGTTACCCACAAAGAATGTTAGAAGGGGTTTAAATAGGCCTAGAAGATCATATAGCCGTTGGGGAATCAAAACTTCACAAAGCATGCGAGGGATAACATAAAAAAAAGTTGAATTAGACATTCTCAATCGATCGAGATATAGGATTGATCGCTCGAACTAGCTATTGCTGCTCAAATATGCCACATGCCACCCTTCTCGATTGCTCAAGGTAAAACCTCAATCGATCAAAGAAGGTCCAGAATCGACAAGACAATCCATCTAATAGTTTCATGTTTAGCACATAAACCAACTTCATTAGCATAATTAACACATAGAACTCGAGTTTGTTATCATCAAAACTATTCCAGGAGATGGAGTGAAGCCACTAGGCTAATATGTCAAAATGCATAGAATTTTTATGCATTTATCAAAACTATCAACAAATAAGGGCATCATTCTTATGCCTAAAATGTCGTGGTTTGACGAAGAATTTTTATGGAGTTTTGAAAAGGTTTTGTTTTTATAATGCTATGAGTCACATATCTCTATTTGATTTGTTGCTTTTGATTTTTTGATGCTATGAGTCATGTATCTCTGATTTTAATTTTTTGATGCTGCGAGTCATGTATCCGTGGTTTTAATTTTTTGAAGCTATAAAAAATACAAAACACATAGAGATACATGTATCTTTGAACGTATCTATGTTTGGCATATGAACATGGTTAAAAAAACAAAGGGATACAAGTATTTTTGTAAATAAGAAATGGCTCCAATAAGACTTATGTAAACGAACTTACGTAAACAAACTTCCAACGGTTAACAGCAAACAATCATTTTTTTTTTTTTTTTGTTTAAAAGAAACACCAAGACAACCAAATCTGCTAATATTATGCTAGCTATTTTTTTCATTTTGGAATTAATTCAAATTCAAAAAAACCTTCCATAATAATTGGATTACATTTATCATCCATAAAAGAGAAGTTGAATTCAACTCTAATGCCGAAAATGAGGAAAAAAAGGTAAAAATGTTAAGCAACACTAATATTTGATTCCGTTAAGGGTGATTCTCTTGCCACCCACATAAATTACTAATGGTACCCACTTCCTACCTACACCTACACCTACCACTAAAATTTAAAAACATTTATTTTTACTACGTACACCCCCCTTAATACCCAAAACAACCGCTACCCAAAACAACCACAACTCAATTAAATTTAAGATACCTATTACTTGTTACACCCACATATGATGATATTCTACTAGAATGAACATTCTGCAATGTTCAATAATATATGTTAAATATTTTTATAAGTTCAGTAAGGGAGGACTGAATACTGTGAGATATTTATTTAGTCTTATCTGAATAACGACTACTGTTCGGTATTACACGTTTGAACAAATCACGAGTTGAAGACAAAAACTTAAAAAATGTACATTATATTTGAATTTTTTTTTATTATATTTGAAAAAATTATTCATTTTCATTGTTGGGATCATCTCACATAATGATCAACAAGTACTTTATTTGATTAGAGTTTTTAGGAAGCGATGATGAGAGTATAAGTATATAACAATTTGTGAGATATGAAGGTGGAAAGATTAGACCTTGGTGGGCTAAATATTTTAATATGTATAACCCACTTGTTGAACATATAATGATATTCTATTTGTTTCTATTGAACATGTCTAAATGTTCGGTCGGGGGCTAAACACAATGTGATATTTAATTAATTCTATATGAACAGTAACTGCTATTTAATTTTATAGGTTCAAACAAAAATACGAATAGAAGATTAAGAAAAAATTAAAAATGTAAATCATATATATTTGAAAAAATGCATATTTTCATTGTTGGGATCTTTCGATATGATGAGTTCATTGTCCATCAATCAATATACACTTTTTTTTTTATTAGATGGAAGTGATTATAAGATAATTTTTTTTCTCCCCTATGTACTCCAAAATAAAAGAAAGACTTCCTTCATTTCTTTCTCATTTTCCCACTAATATTTTGTTTCTTTATTATCTCTCCTGAGCTCACAAATGGAGGAGAGAGAGAACCCCACTATTTATAATAAGGTAATGAAGGAGAGGGAGAAAAAAAAAAAACAATATAATATAGTCCGTAGTATTATTACGAGTGGATGATTTCTATTTGGGATCTCTAGCACCAGTGACAGTCACTTCCAGTCCTCTGCCGAAACACCCAAAACAGAGACCACAAAAAAAAAAAAAAAAAAAAAAAAAAATGGCGGAAAAATCAATCCGATTCGGCATCTTGGGCTGTGCAGAAATAGCTCGCAAGGTCTCAAGAGCCATCACTCTCTCTCCCAATTCCATCCTTCACGCCATCGGTAGCCGTTCGATCGACAAAGCCGCTAGATTCGCTTCAGCCAACGGCTTCCCGCCGTCGGTTAAGATCTACGGCAGCTACGAAGCCGTCCTCGACGACCCAGATGTCGACGCCGTCTACGTGCCCCTCCCCACCAGCCTCCACGTGCGCTGGGCCGTTTTGGCTGCCCAGAAGAAGAAGCACTTGCTTCTTGAGAAGCCGGTGGCTTTGAATGTAGTTGAGTTTGATTTGATTCTCGAGGCATGTGAATCTAATGGTGTGCAGTTCATGGATGGTACTATGTGGATGCATCATCCTCGGACGGCGAAGATGAAGGAGTTTCTTTCTGATACGCAGCGTTTTGGTCAGCTTAAATCGGTATGTTCTTGGTTTTGTAGGGAGCGGAAATCCCATGAACATCATGCCATAAAAAATTAAATCCAAATCCTTTACAGTAAATAGATGAATCCGTACCTTTGAGATCTGTCTGGATTGATTTCAATGAATCACGAATTATAGAAATCTGTCCTCTTCAAGCCTTCTACTGTATTCCTCCTATGCCGGAACGTGTAGAGAGAATGGCTCTCTTTGTGCTCTACTTGTTAGGTGGCTGCCTCTAAGGTTAGAAATAATGTTTTCGTCTAACCTAGAGGCTGCCCAACGTGGCATATTTATAGGCTATGGTAGAGACCTAAAAGCAAATAAGTTTTGGGCTCCTAATATAAATATTAATTATAATTCATTCCACTAAAGAATTATAATTGCACTCCCTCGCTTATTCGAAATTCTATTTCGAGCTCTTTGATATTAAATACTTATTAATCTCTCCATGCTAAGATTACAGATACCCGTTGATTAAATTAAATTACTGACAATTTTATTTAATCAACATCCATTAATCTCCTTGAGACCTTCCACTTAACTTATTTGATATGTCGGATACAAAATCCACCTGCAGGGTTTGACATGATCAAAACTCATAAGCATCCTCAAAGGGTATCATCAATCCATATTATAGAACGTGGATTCCGTTAATAATTAATATACACCATACGCTTAATGTCGTTACCCAACTCACTGAGTTTTTTGACCCATAAAAGATCTCTCTATATGAATCAAGATAACAAATACTAAGTGTATGTGCATATTAAATATATCGGGATTAAGAGCATAAGCATTCATAATAACCATAAGGTATTAATTGTCTTTCATATCAGTAGAAAACAATTACCTCAAGACAGTCCCGTTCAATACACACAAGTGTACTAGCACAAGAAGTTGGAACTAAACCATTTCCCCTAGTCAAGACAGACATACTGGAATCTTTATGCTACAATCTTACCGATGGTGTGCCCAGTTCCATCTAAGACTGTGAACTAATAGGCTTATATTCTACAAGAACTAATGATCTGATCTTCTGTGTGTAAGCCGAACTCTACATACCAGATCATCTACTATGTAGAATAAAAGACACACATGCATAACATTAAAAGATAATATAATACAAACATAGCTTATACAGATTCTCATTTAAAATGCAATATCATAATTCATTAATAAATAAATACTAAGGTCTATTACATAAAAGCATGGCTTTTAGTATATATCCCCAACAGGTTTGGAGATGGGAATTAGAAGAAATTGATTACTATTGGCATGTTTGAGATATTGAAGTGAATAAATGATGAATTTTGTTCATAAACTGTGTTGAGAGATAAAAGAGAGGAAAATAAAATGTATATTAAGTTTGTTTAATCTGAACAATGAATCAAGCCTTATATAGGCATGTATGTAGAATGTCAACTATACAGTGTAAATATATAAGGAAAAGTCAACTATACTGGAACTCTGAATAGTAAATATGAAGGGAGGGATGGGTTCTTTGCTTTCCTTTTGTCTTTTTTAATAACACTAATTTTTTTTTTTTTTTTTTTAATAATTATTATTATAGGTAGCTGTTTGCACACAATAGCATAATCTGGTTTCAATGTGAAAAATAAATTAAATCTAAATCCGTAGGTTTTCCATGGATTAAAGAGTTGCCTCTTTATGTCTTCTTTTGTGTTTGTGGAATGAGAGAAACAGAAGAATTTTTGAAGTTAAAGAGTTGAATTTTATGTACTTAAAAGGGGGTTTTTAGTATGCTTTTTATTTTCTTTGGGTTTCTTGGGTTTGGGCGGAACTCTCACTTTTTTTGGATTTTTTGGATACTTGTGCATTGTAAAGTTTTGTATTTGTTTGTTTGTACACGCCCTGTATGCTTTGCGTTTGGTCTTTTTGTGATTAATATAGTTAACTTTTATAAAAATGAAAAAGAAAAAGGAAAAAAAAGATTCTAATGCAAGAAGGAAGACCTATTTCATTCTATAGTCAAGCTTTGACAAGGAAAGCTACCTTCTTTTCAACTTATGAGAAATTGAGAATGAATTGCTTGTTTAATAAAGGTGGTAAAAGATGTAGGCCTTACTTATTTGGTAGAAAAGTTTTTATTCAGAGAGAATCTATAGAGTTTGAAGTATATTTTGGAGGAAGCGACAATGGTTATCAAAATTAATGGGCTATGATTTTCATATAGAATTTTGGAGTGATAAGTTCATTAAGGTTGCTGATGCATTGTTGCCTAAGAAAGGAGCAAAAAACTTTGGCAATGTCAGGACCTGTTCCTTCCTTCTTGGATGAAGTTAGGGCCAAGCACTGGATGGATCGTGACATTCAAGACAAGCTTCACCACTTGAAATAAGGATCATTATTAGATACAGTTCATTACATCGAGCATAATGGCCTGTTCTTTGATGACGGTCAATTGGTTTTTTATCCACTTATTATCCTAGTAAAGCTAAGGTTCTTTCCCTACTATATGACAACACTATTAGTGGACATTTTGGATTTATAAAACTTTATTGTGATTAAGGGCTGTTTGTTATTGGTTGGTTTTGAAAGGTGATGTGCGAGAGTGTTACACTTGCCAAGAATGATGTGTGAGAATGTTACACTTATCAAGAAATGAAAACCCAGCTTTTGGAGGTCTGTTTCAACCTCTCCCTATTGCCTTTTGGGTATGGAGCAAATTTTCAATGGAATATCCCCTTTTTGAAGCTGTGCGTAGAGTCCCTACGGCTTGCTTGTTATCATATGTGCAGGGAGTGACGAAAGTGCCAGCAGTGGATCAAGTACAACGAATCTGAGTTAACATTTTAAAGCTTCTTAAGGAGCATCTTCAGTCAGCCCAATATAGAATGAGGTTCAATGCTGTCGATCGCATCTTTTAGGTAGAAAGATTGGGTGTTCTTGTGCTTTCAACCTTATTGACAACAATTGATTTCTTTGCACAAGTCACTTAAGCTTTCTCCCAAATGCAATTGACCTCTCCAAATCATTCAGAAGGTGGGATCAGTAGCGTATTGTTTGCAATTGCTGAATAAAGCAATATACACCCTGTATTTCATTTGTCTTGCCTGAAGGAAAAGTTGGGCTGCATATCTCCATGCAAATTTTGCTGCCCTTGACGAATGATGAAAATCTTTGCCAATTACAGTAGCTGCCATTTTAGATCATCGAATTATCAAGAAAGGGCATCAACTTATCACCAAAGTATTGGTTCTATGGCAAGGAGGGACAGAAGATGATGCCACTTGGGAAAATTACTGTAAGCTTAGAGAGTGGTTTCCTGTTCAGAACCTTGATGACAATGTTCCTCCCAGTGGTGGCGAATTATATGTGCCTTGTGGGCCACGTGGGTGCATGCCACAAAGACAATAGTTAAAAACATGGGTCGTAAATAGGTAGTTGTGTTACCCTGTTTTTAATTATTGTGTTTATCTTGTATTCAGTTGTTATGTACGTGGATAGCTGCTATCTTGTGTTTAGGATTTAGTAGTGCAAGAAGTTGTTCATCTTAGTAAAATCATTCTTTTTCATAGGAATTTGGCTGGCTAGAAGTAGCCGTAAGTAATCAATTAAAAATTGCTTGCGACAAAGGAAAATCACATAACGTGTCCATACATATATATATATATATATATATATATATATATATATATATATATATA
>JAESVK010000584.1:58003-71748 GCA_017140935.1 Hamamelis virginiana | reverse complement strand
ATATATATATATATATATATATATATATATATATATATATATATATAGACACACACACATATATGTTTGTAATTAAGTTTGCAAATATCCAAGTAAAACAGAAATGTTTGTCACAAAGTAGTTCTCCTTGTTACACGATTTAATGGAATTAAAATTATTAGAAGTAGGAGAACTGTTCGCTGTCTATACGATTTAAAGGAAAGAACTACTTCTACCAAATGATGAATTTTTGTGTCACTAGAAACTTCATATTTTGAACTGAATTTAATTGCATATATCCCATGGATACAGATCTGTGATTTTTTTTTTTCCATTTTGATTTGCCCAGCTTCTTATGAACTTTGTCCTTGCCCATTAATTGGATCTGATTTGTTTGACCAGTGCAATCTTTTGTAATCAGAGAAATAGATGTTTGTGGCATTTAGTTGTTCATTGATATGAACCAGTTGGTGCATTTAGTTACTTTGGTTCTTACTTATATATGATAGTAGTTGAATTGAGCAGCATCATTCTATTACTTGGATTCTTTATGTTTTGCTCACTGCTTCACATTATTGCAAATTGGGTTGTATTCTTAAATATCTTGTTAGTCTATTTTGTAACTTGGTTTGCATTATTACATGTTGACTTGAATTGTTCAATATCTTATCAGTAGTTTCAAAGAGCTGAAAGATCTGAACAAAATACTACAACATTATATTTGCAGAATGACTGTCTGCTGGCCAAGTGAGCGGTGATTCAAACTTCTTGTGGAACATGACTGAAAAACATGTTACTAGTGCTATAGATTCTACTCTTTTTTTTTTTTTTTTTTCTTTCAGTAAGTACTAAAGATTCTACTCCTAAAGCTATTTGCCAGTGGATTGTTCAGATTGCTAACCTAATTGCATCAAGATTCTTTTGAGGAGCTGCAGTGACACTGGCCTTTATCTTGTAACAATAAATCTAAAAAACTTGCACTACTTTTTATTGTATTTAATTCGTTAATGCCATTTTGATGCTTCCGACTTCACACAAATTTTTTTTTTTTTTTTTGTGAATTTGATACATGCTAGTTTGTTTTAAAGGTTAGAGGCACCTTCTTATCACCTAGGTACAACCGTACAAGGTTTTTGCCTGAGCAATTAAAATAAAGGGCATCTTTTCTATACAAACCTATGTTATCCATACCTCTCAGTAACCTTCTGTGTTGACATGACACGACACGAGTACGGGTACATGAAAAAGCACCGCTGCTGTTTTTAGACATCTCTCTCTATCTCCATGGCTTACATAGCCATTATTGTTGTCTTGCTGACAAACAGTATTATCTGTGGTCAATAATGTTGTTGTTTTGTGTCACAAACTACTAGTGGAAATGAGTCCATAGTCTGTGACCAATGTCCTAAGAGACCTCCGAGATGAGCAAAAGGGTAAGACATGAAGCCTAGAGTGGCCAAGCTAATGGTGTTGATATAAGGTGTGTGCTTCTTATTTTGAAAATTGTCGTCTTCTTGTGACAGACCCTTAAATGCACCAAGTGCTATATAAAGGTGGAGTATGGTGAGCTGCCCACCCCTTAGGTACTATGTTGCCTTAAGTGAGAAGTGAGGCTAACCCGTGGCAACTTGGGTCGAGGGCCTAAGATGTTTGAAGGGATATGCTATGGTTTCCACAGGTTATGGGAGCACTATGGATGATGCCATTGAAGAGGGTAAGCATGTCAGCATTGCGCTAGCTTATATGTGGACTAAGCCCCACTATTACACATTTACACCTAAGATGTTTGAAGCTATATGTGGACTAAGTCCCACCATTATACCTTCGGTACGATGAATGAGGCTAAGTGGGTGATTGGGCTTTGGTCTAGACCTCATGTGCCTATTCTGTGTGCTTGGCTTGGGTTTTGCCTTGCCTATGAGATCCTATAGCACGATATGTACAGAAGAGGGTGACACCGTGCTATTATACTATTGGTGATGCACACATACTGGTTTGGAGTGTCGAGTGCTATGTGCTTGGTTTGTTGGATGTGTGAACTATGCCTTGGTGCTAAGAATCATGTGTTGCCATATGTCATGGGTGTAAGCTTGTGCATAGTTAGGATTATCATGCCTTTAAGGCATTTGGGGTATGCTTATGTGATCCGACGGGTGTGGTAGATTTGTCAACTTGGTCGAGGACTACCATACTGGTAGTATGCTTGCGGTTAGGCCTTGATGATAAAGGAACCTTATTGGTTGTGCAAGTGCTTTGTCTGGTGCTATGAAGCTATCAGTAAGCCATATATGGTATGATGCTATGTGTGGGACTTGGTAACTAGTAATTCATGTTGGCAAACTGTGAGAGCACTTTGGGAAGGTCTTGGATAAAAGGACTCAGATGTTGTAAGGTTGGCCTTGACAAGAGTGTTGGGGCGATGCAGGGTCCATTTCGTTGTGACAAAAATTGTAGGACCCTGACAGTTCTCATTGTCGGGTGTTGGATGCCTTGGAAAGATTTGAGTGCTTCCAAAAACAGTGAGAGTTCCTATATTTTTTGAGTGCTTCCAAAAACAGTGAGACTTCCAAAAAGATTTGAGTGTTTTCAATATTTTTTTCTCAAATGGGTGAATTGGTGGTTTTGACTGCTTAATTGTTTTGATTGGCTAGTCTTACTGTCAGTTTTTAGTAGTTCTTAGTTGGTAACAGTTCAAGTCACAATTCTGTTGGCAAACCACATACTATTGAATGACACTCAATTCTTGAATGCTTTTTGGGGAATTTAAAACATATTCAAATTCTGTTTTAATCTTTATAAAGATCCAAAATTGAATTCATATGGTTGTCCTTCCCATTGTACTTTTAATAAACCCTATGTGCTTTTGAAAGATATTGTGATATAATTAACACTGGTTACATTTTGCCTTGATGCTTGAGATTGAATTTATAGCCTTGTCGATCCATTATGCGCCTTTGAATTGTATGAAACCATGTCCTCTATTTTGGCAAGTTTACAAATCTCATTTTGGTAGTCATGTATTTAATATGATTATTATTATTCTTCTGTGATAAAGAATGGTTAATGTCATAGTGATATTAGGCAAAAGCTTGAAAAGAAAAATTCTTGGATCAGAACCACTTATTTACAATGGGTTATGGTTTATTTTGGGCCTCTGGCGCTTGAAAAACAATTTCACTTTATACATTGGATTTTTGCTACTGTTCTAAAGACGATCTCTTGTGGGTTCTATAGATGCACAGCTGCTTTACATTTGGTGGCGATCCCGATTTTCTCAAAAATGACATTCGAGTGAAGCCAGATCTTGATGCTCTTGGTGCTCTTGGTGATGCTGGGTGGTACTGCATCAGGTCAATCCTGTGGGCTGCTGACTATGAGCTGCCTAAAACTGTCACAGCTTTACGTGAGCCTGTTTTCAACGAAGCAGGGGTGATTATATCATGCAGTTCTTCTTTATATTGGGAAGATGGAAAAGTGGCAACCTTCCACTGCTCTTTCATATCGAATTTGACCATGGACTTAACTGCCGTCGGAAGCAAGGGAACTCTGCATCTTCATGACTTAATTATTCCTTTTCAAGAGAAAGAAACCTCATTTTCTACAGCGTCCAAGTCTGGGTTCACGGATCTTGTGACAGGATGGGTACCACTTCCAAGCGACCATATTGTTACTACAGATCTTCCTCAGGAAGCTCTCATGGTGAGGGAGTTTGCTAATTTGGTTGGAGCAATCAAAGCAAATGGTGCGAAACCTGAGAAAAAGTGGCCTACCATTACGAGGAAGACACAACTGGTAATAGATGCAGTCAAGGCATCGATTGAGAGAGGATTCGAGGCTGTTGAGGTTGTGAGTTAATTGGGACCTGCTCTCTTCTATCTGCGAACTTCGATTAAATTATCACCTGGTGTGGAGACTTTCATGTGTACGTTGATTGTCAATTTGATGTTATTATCCCTTCTGAGACATTCCTGTGGAGAACTTGTTTGTGATTTATGTTATGTATGTCAGTTGTTTGTGAATTGTGATTTAATTGTGGTATTATTGACACGACAGAAAAGGTACAGGCGGAAGACGTACTACTCCTAAATTCCCAATCCGTTTTCATGTGCATAATGTGCTTCCAAAATGCATGTCTTGAAAAAATTAATAAATAAATATTCGTCCAATTTTATTTTAATATTTCCATAGTTGAAAAAACTCCCTACATAAATCAATATTTTGAAAATTTACAAGAATGTTATTTTTGGACCAAAATGCCCTTCACATAACATAATTCTCACATTTATAGTAAATTCATAATTTTGTGAATAATCTCTAATCTTTCAAATTGCATGTAATCCCCTAATTTGAGAATCCCCAATTTTGGTAATATCAAATGACATTAATTATGCAATAATGATAATTCTGAAAAAATCACATAAAATAGAAATTGAGAATTATTACGTTATTTTGGAGAATATGAACAAAAATGCTGTATTTGGAATTTTTTGTTATTTGGGTATCATGGTTTAATATGAGGATTGGGGATGAATAAGTTTGGGGATTATGTGTGATTTTGGGTATTCACCACCTTTTTAGATTTGATGGGACATGTAATGTTATGATTTGATGTAAAAAAGTAAGCAATAATTGGTACAATAAAAAATTTGCTTAAGGGGATTGTTATTAAAATTGGGGATTAAAAAATAAAAATAAAAATAAAGAATTGGGGATTGTTATCAAACTTGGGAATTATTGGAGGTTGGGAATTATGTGTTTTTATTTGGGGAATTATTCATTAATTTGGGAATTAGGGATTATTTAGTAAATTGTGAATTATTCATAATATGGAGAACAAGAATGCCATACAACCGGAAACTTTAACATGAAATTAAAAACCGCCCTGATGTGTCATGCTTTGAGTGGTTTAGTCATTCTCTCAAATAGATTGACTCACCACTCAAAGCATGACATATCAGAGTGGTTTTTAATTTCGGGTTAAAGTTTCTGGTTGTATAGTATTTTTGGATTGCGAATTGTGTGTAAAATTTTTGTGCATGTTCCCAAAAAAGTAACCATTGAGATGGGCAAAAAAGTCCAATTTGGGGTACTGTGGTGTATGTAGGTAAATATTGAAAAGATAGCTTTATGTTAGAAAATTTTTCAAACTATAGGAATATTGAAATAAAATTCCCAAAAAATAATGAAATATGTGTCACATGGTTTAACGTAAAACACAACAAATTAAGCCACCCTTTTTCCTTAATCAAAGGCATCATGGGATTTCACAACAACAATTTGTTAAGCTCCTCTCCCTCACAAATTAAATTGCAACAAATGGACCTCTGATTTGGGTATACGTACTTACTTTTAATTAATTTTTATTTTCCAAAAACCCACGCACACGATCTCTTCTAGATCCTTCACTCAAACCATGAAATTAATTCAGTATTTATGGGGAGGAGAGCAAGGAATAACATTCTCTAGAAGACTGATGATTAATTAATGACAAGAAAAGTTTTTGTGGATGGGTTTTGCATCTCCATAAACGTGCAGTTTTGTTTGCCCAACACAGTGGTAACCGGTAATAAGTGTAACGTAACAAATCATTTTTGAAATTATTTTCAGCAAACAATTAAACTGAAAAAAAATGCACGAAATTAGAAGTTCTATCATATTATCACGTCAAAGAGAAAATAGCAGTTGAAATTAAATACGACCAAGCAATCAACTGATTAATTCAAGCAGTCGACTAGGTGCTCTAAACAGTCTATTATTTGATGGTACACAATCTTTTTACTTGAGACATACTGACAGAATATGTAC
The DNA here is from genome assembly GCA_017140935.1 of Hamamelis virginiana. Lineage (NCBI taxonomy): Eukaryota > Viridiplantae > Streptophyta > Magnoliopsida > Saxifragales > Hamamelidaceae > Hamamelis > Hamamelis virginiana. Next base: position 65,964 of record JAESVK010000584.1, on the reverse strand, counting down.
AGACTTCGTTCTAGTGCCTAAGGTTCCAATCAAGTCTAGATACGATGAAAGACCCACCAATAACCGGTCATAAAAGACTTTAAATATAAAAAGGAAAAATTACACTTTGCTCCTTTGCCTATAGGCCATTCTCATGTTGTTCTACTGTGGTTTTGATTACATTAATTAATGTGCTCCTAAATGGCTAACTGACAGAAAAGTATAATTTGATACAACCTAAAAATTTAGGGGGCACATTGATGCAATCGAAATCATATGGGGAAAATGTGAAAACGGCAATAATTCAGGGGATAAAGTGTAATTTTTCTTATAAAGAATGCAAGTCAAGGATGTATATATAGGTCATAGAGTCGCTCTGGCCTCCTCTATAGTCATGAGCCATTGATGTGAAGACAAGAAGAGCTTAATTCGAACATAGTTCCCAACTCACTTAAGAACAAAGATAGGAATACATAAAACGAAGGGTCCATTTGTGTCAACTTTTTTTTTTTTTTTACAATCAGTTTTTGAGAACTATTTTTTTACACATTTCTTTAAAATTATGTTCTAATCATATCTTAATATATATATATATATATATATATATATATATATATATATATATATATAGGAGTGATTGTGATAAAATTAAGTTGGGATCCCCTATCTTTTGCCACAATCATTTCTAGTATAAAAATTTTGCCATCCATCCTATCATTTTTCAACTTGTGTAAAAGTAGTTATCATCTCACCTCTTTGATCAAGTGAAATTTTAAGCTCCAAAAGTGATTTAAAGAAAAACTAATACAAACGGACCCTATGACATCTCCATCCTATCATTTCTCAAGTTGTCTAAAAGTGGTTATCATCCCACCTCTTACATCAGGTGAAATTTTAAGTTTCAAAAGTGATTTAAAGAAAAGGTAATACAAACGGACCTTACGACATCTTCATCATTTGATCTTAATGAAAACCTTGAATATTAGAATTTCACCAGATTCAAGCTAGTAAGAGTCCATGCTTGTGCGAGAAATTTAGAGAACTTTTAGTGTTCATTTATGAGTTGATCTATAGAAGAATTGTCTAGAAAGGCTTCCATCCTGTCAAATTAACACACTTAGGGCCGTTTGTGTTACATTTTTTTTAAATGCATTTTTTGAGAACTAGCCTAAGACATATCGATTTCTTTAGAGTTATATTCAAACTATGTCTTCATATATTAAATCTCATACTAGAAGTAATTGTGGTAAAAGTTGGAGCCTCCTAACTAGCTTTTGCCACACATTTCTAGCATAAAAATTTTACCAACCATTGTATTGCCTCTCAAGTTGTCTAGAAGTAATTATCAATTCATCTTTTAGATTAAGTAGCATTTTGAACTCCAAATGTGATTTTAAAAAAAATTAACACAAACATTCCCTTGGAGCAATTAATCAATAGAAATTAAAAATAATGTCTTGTGATCATCAAATTAAATCAGTTACAGATTAACAATGTCAACACAATAATTAATATAATAACTGAAGCGACACATTACATTACAAGGGTTTTTGGCCAAGTGATCTATCTCTTGGGGTTAATTTTCTCATATTACCTTTTATTATTCCAAGAATAACTTGACGTGATACAAAATACAATTATATAAAAAGGATAGTTTTGAAAATAAAAGGATAAAAAATCAATACATTAATAAATTTTCTTAATACACGAATTTTTGAAAAAGACGTCGTATTTTTATGGGACACAGGAATATCCGGTAAAGATAAAAAGAGCAAAAACATTCTCTAAAAAGTGGTTGTTAAAAAGTGGTTGTTTGACTTTAGAAGTAACCAAGCCACTGTGCACGTGAGGGAAGAGGCTTGCACCATAAGGATTGGAGGTCAAAACAAAACTTAACCAAACCAAAACAAGCGACTGCCTGGCTTCCCGCCCCAACGCACGCGCACACACCACACGCACATACTGCACACCATTCAGGACCAAGCTTAGGGATCCGACTTCGATGAACGTGATCACTTGCCCAATCTTGGGATTCTTCATGCGCTCGTGGGCATAATTAAAAATGATTTAAGGATAAATGCACTGTCATAATTAATATAGACTAATAATTAAGGTTATGGGGATGAAATCAATGCATGCACCTTCTTCTCGTATTTAATTAGGACCCTCTTAATTAATCTTAACAATATTATAACTGAAAAAATAAAACAAGTCAATATGTTCGGTAAAAGTAGAGTTCTAAGAAGGTGTGAGGGTTTAGTTGAATAGATTGTTTGGAAAATTCTAAATGTTTCAAAAAATATATACATATATATTCAAAGATTGTCTTCCAAATGATCTAATTTGAATATTTAATTTATTATTAAATTCTTTTTTATTATAATAAATGAAAGATTTGAGTCATCAGTTATGTCATTTGAGATTTTTGAGTTATTTTTTACGAGATGTGCGCGTATAGCAACTCTGTATAGTATATATAGTTAACCTTGCGTAGTCTAACCGCCGGTCATTTCAAAAAGTAGCAACAATTCATATTCAACAACTAAAAATAATAATGGAATTTAAAATAATAGTGGATCTATAATATTAATGAATGGCAGGTAGGGCATATGTCATTGTATAAATTAAATTGTCACCTTCACTTTCTCGAATGGTAAAAGATGTGTGCTCTTAGAATTTCTTTTTTTTTTTTTTTTTTTTGGTCAATTGCTCTTAGGATTCAAACCTATACATTATGCTTATATATTTAACAACTTAAGACTTTTCTTATTGTACCCTTCAATGATTCTTAGTTAAATGATAAATAATAAATACAAAAATTATCTTAATTTCTTCACATGCATGCTCCATTCAAAATTTAAAAATGATATAACATAATGTTAATTTTGGCCACACAATTTGCAAGGAAGAACCCTAATCTACTTTCAATATCAAATCATTAGGCATGCACATCATGTTTTGGATAGGGGAATTAGGGAAAGCTTATAAAAAAGCAGGCTTTTAGCAACAGAAATTTAGTGATAGAAATAAAGAAGAAGGTCGCTAAATTAAACATGTCCCTAGCTAGCTACTGTAATATATATATATATATATATATATATATATATATTAAACTTTCGGTCATTATCTACTCTCTTAGTAGTGGCCGGTAGTTAGTGCACCTAAATTTGTGTTTATTTTAATAATATTATTAAGTTAGGAACGGACTATATGCCCGCCCATACTCTTCATCGATGTAATTAAGGACGGTTATCATGAAAACTATTATGGTTTTGACAAGTCACATCAAACTATGTATTCATTGATTGGTTTCGCTTCATAATGTGAAACATCAATAGGATTTTCATAAAAATTAAACAAGAAATTAAGGAGCAAATGCAACAAAATTTTGGACTCGATTCAACTTCCCTATTACATGCTTTCTTACGAGCATTCTGCCACGTACATGGGCTTGGCAAGGATTTTTAATATTTGGGGTGTTTATCCGTAGGTATTATTTATAAGTTTTGTTTACCCAAAAATCCTACCATTTTTGTCACTTTATCCAAAAGTCATTTTTAATAAAAAAACGCATCAGTTTGATCTCTGATTTTGCAAAAACTGATCTTTTTTTATTTTTTTTATTTTGTAGAAAACTGGTGCATAGATTAGTTTGTTGGAAAGTGTTTAGAAAACTTATGCATCGATCAGTTTTTTAGACTTATGGAGAAAATTAAACTTAAATTTGGACTTTTGGGTAAAGCGAAAAGATGATGGAAATTTTGGGTAAAAAAGAATTCAAAATGAAACTTTTGCATAATTTTCTCTTAATATTTCAACTCTTATTAATTACTTGGGATTTTGGGGGTTGTTGGAAGTCCTCGTGATATTCAAGCAAAGTTTTATTTATTTATTCTGTTGGAGGGGTTGTGTGTGTGAGTTTGGATCCTCTAGTTGCTTGGATTTTTCTATACTTTGGTTTGCTTGAATACCTAAGATTATTATACATTATCTAAAGTAAGAGATGAATATTCAAAAATATTATAGCATAAGACATTTTAACTTGAAATTAAAAACCATCCTAACGTGTCCTGCTTTGAGTAGTTGATTTTAATATCAAAACAAATCCATGCATAGAAAAATCAAAACAGAAAATTCAAACTCCATGTGTGGAGGGTGATAATTGGGCTCTTCTCCATTCAACATCGATCTCCTCAGTCAACCTTTAGAGACTTAGAGTTGCTTCATGTGAGTGATTTAAGTAATCTCCAAATCTCGATATATGTAGATATATATATGGAATTAAGCTTGCTTAATTAGTAGGAGTTTTATCAGAGGCTGTGCTAATTAACATGATCGATCTATTGGTACGTGCTAGACATCATGAACATTTATTTAACTACTACTTGAAAATCACTTGGTGGGATATATTTCATATTTTCATGGTCATCTTGTTGCATTGCCGGCCTAATGCTTGTTCCATGATTGAACGCGGACCTCTTAAATTAGGCTCTTAGCAAGTTGTGTTTTATTTACTAGTGTGGAGAGTCTTTCTATTTAAATTAACCTGGTTAGTTTGCTTCTTCATTGAAATTCAAGAACGCTTTTATATTTGGCAGGTCGCGCGATCCACTTGACATGATATTTTATCGTTTTTTAAGTGTCAGTTTTTTTCACAGACAGTTTTCTCTTGAACTAACCGTTAGATCACTGTGATTTTTGGCAGACATGACATACGTAACAGGCCTAGGAGTATCTAATCCAACGGTCGATTTTTCAAAATACATGTCCCAACTATCCCAATGAGGAGGGGACTGTATTTATCCAAATGGGGTCCTGACCCCAATGGATCATTTATGTTTTATTACGTTCATTTAAGTTTTGGAAACAATTTTAATTGTAGGGCAGTCTTTGTACCCTCACCTGATCAAGAAAAAGTGTTTAGTTCCATTATTATTAAATATATATATATATATATATATATATATATATATATATATATATATATATATATATATATATATATATATATATTTTAAGAATATGTTATTTTCTGTTTCTAGTTTCGTTTTTCTTGAACAGAAAATGAAAACCGAGAATATCATTTTGATGTTAGTGAAGGAAAATTAGTTCTCCCTTTCTTCATACCGTCCTAGAATATCAAGCAAGCTTATTTTTCCAAGAAAATTAATGAGCTAGCTAAATCGAATCTTTTATCTGGCAACCAACGAGAGTTGACCTGGCGGTAAAATGGATGAGTTGTAAATTCAGACGTCCCAGGTTTGAAACCAGCCACTAGTTAAGGCTAATAACTCAGGAGTTATACGATTCCATGGAACTTTGGCCTCGTGTGGAGAACGGAAATTAGTCGGATTCTGACAGTTCCAACGCTTCGTTGCTTGAAAAAAAAAAAAAAAAAAAAATCATCTTTTACTTTGCCATTACTTGAAAAATGACACCACCTAGAATACTGGAAAGGAAAGTGGTAACCAAGTTCGAATTTGGATAGTACGAAGAAAACAACATTAAAAAATATGAAAATAATTAAAATATAAAAAATTAGAGAGAGAAAAGACAGTTTATGGTATATATGTTGATGCTTTCAAGGGGAAGAAATTAAATATTGGATTCATATTAGCTGTGCTTAGCACCAATTTTGTTTATTTGTCAATGCAATTACTTAGTTCAGCAATTTGGAAGAGATGAAATTGTTAATTAATCTTATTTTTTTTCCTCAACAAAATTGCTAATATTAACATATTGTAAAATCATATAATTAATCATTTGATATTTATCCTTTTCTTATATAATTAATACAAAACTATTGGCTTGTTCATATATATTAAACTCAACATAATAAGTTTGAATAAATTTCCTAATAATTAAATTATTTAAAAAAAAAATTGAGAAGAAAATTTAAATTATCATGCACTTAATTAGATCTTATTAAATAGATAATTCTCTCTCTCTCTCTTACACATACATGCTGACATGCACACGTAAACCCCCTTCTACGCAAAAGCCCCGGCCCCCTATTCGTCAATAAACCCCCCTCTACGCGAAAGCCATCCCTATTCGTCAATCAAAAAAATCTACCACTATCCCCCAATCAAATCCCTCCACTTTACGCCATGCTGCCTATTTAAATCACTCTCCTTCCCAGCTTAGCCCTCCACCGCCTCTCTCTCTCTCTCTCTCTCTCTCTCTCCCTCCGGTTCTTTTGTGACTTCTTATTATGGAGTCAACTTTAATTTCTGAAGACACAAACTGGTGGGTGTTTACACTCCCAGCTATTGTAGAAACCCAAAACTTGCTTGACAGTTTGGTTTTGTTACCAATCTTAATGGCAATTTTGTCTTTTGCCATTCTAACCTGGGTTTTCTCTACTGGAGGTCCAGCCTGGAAAAATGCCCGGAATCAAATGGGTCGGGTTCCAATCCCGGGAACCCGAGGTCTCCCCTTCTTTGGTAGCTTATTCAGCTTAAGCCACGGCTTGGCTCATCGAACTCTCGCTTCCATGGCTTCCCGCCTATCTGCCACTCAGCTCATGGCTTTCAGCCTCGGCTCAACCCCTGCTGTTGTTGCATCTCAACCGCACATCGCTAGAGAAATCTTGACCTCTCCTCACTTTGCCGACCGTCCGATTAAACAGTCAGCTAAGAATCTCATGTTCACCCGAGCCATTGGGTTTGCACCAAACGGGACGTACTGGAGGCTCTTGAGAAGGATCGCATCTTCTCATTTGTTTGCACCCAAGCGCATTATAGCCCATGAAGCTGGACGTCAGTTAGATTGCGCCACTATGTTAAGTGCAATCTCTAAAGAGCAATCCCTTTATGGTGCTGTGGTTCTGCGGAAGCACCTTCAAGTTGCTGCTCTCAATAACATAATGGGGACCGTATTTGGGAAACGATACGACCCGGTGCATGATAGAGAGGAGGCTAAACAATTGCATGAGATTGTTAGAGAAGGGTTTGAACTTTTGGGAGCTTTTAACTGGTCTGATCACTTGCCGTGGTTGAACTATTTTTATGACCCTTTTTGTATCAATGAACGTTGCTCGGCTCTTGTTTGTCGAGTGAGAAAACTAGTTAAAGAAATCATTGAAGAACACCGACTTAAGGAGGCTAAAATGGTCCAAGACAATTCGGATTTTGTCGATGTTTTGCTGTCTTTGGATGGTGAGGAGAAGCTCGAGGAGGATGATATGGTGGCTGTTTTATGGGTTTGTATACCTTCCCCCCCCCCCCCCCCCCTTTTAATTTTAATTTTTAAGTTTGTGCTTAGATAATTAGTCTTCAATTATAATGGAGGCTGGTTTGGATTTGTTTGTTCAGTGAACAAGTCAAGCTCAAGTATGAAATTTAGGCTCGTTTAATAAACAAGCCAAGTTCAAACACACCTAGGTTCGGCTCATTTGTGTTCGCGAATAAGCTTGTTAATAGACTCGTGAATAAGCTCATACATTACCTTGTATTTATGCTCATAATTTATTTATTTATTTTATTATCATTTAGGCCTAAATAAGTTCAATATATAGATGACTTTTTTTTAGACCTTAATTTTTTATTTCCAAACACACCTAGGAGTCATTTTTTTAGGCTTTTCAATTAAACAACATTAATTCTTAACTTTTTCTTGTTGTAATTTAGGGTTGCAATTGAATCAGATCATTCTCGAACGAACTCATGAATAAACCAGCTAAGTTCAAATATACCAAAGCTCGGCTTGATTAAATAGTCAAGCTTGAGCAACCTAAAGCTTGGTTTAACTCAACTCGTTTCCGGCCTTATATCTATCTAATAATTAGAGTATCAAGGTTCTATATTAGGACTTTTGCTTCATGAAGCATGGTCCTAAACCACCGGAGCTATTTAGCATAAGTTTAAATACATTTTTTGAGCCAATGGTGTTTTTCATGACAAGGCTCTCTTATATCAAGCTTGAATGTATATATATATATATATATATATATATATATATATATATATATATATATATAT
>JAESVK010000584.1:45236-57993 GCA_017140935.1 Hamamelis virginiana | reverse complement strand
TATATATATATATATATATATATATATATATATATATATATATATATCTCACATGCACCGAGTTTACTAGACGAGCTTGATTTTTTTTTCGCAGGAAATGATCTTTCGTGGCACCGATACAACTGCAATTTTAACTGAATGGGTCATGGCCGAATTGGTCTTAAACTCAGAGGTGCAAGATAAGCTCCAACATGAGCTTGACCTGGTCGTAGGAAACAGGAGGAGTGTGACTGATGCTGACGTGGCTAGACTACCCTACCTTCAAGCTGTGATAAAAGAAACCCTACGTGTACACCCACCTGGGCCCCTCCTATCATGGGCTCGATTATCCACGTCAGATGTCCACCTCAGCAACGGCATGGCAGTTCCCGCCAACACAACAGCCATGGTGAACATGTGGGCCATAACACATGACCCATACGTGTGGAAGGAGCCTTTAGTATTCAAGCCAGAGAGGTTCCTAGAGAGTGAGGGTGGTGCCAATGTGGACGTGAGAGGTAGTGACCTAAGGCTTGCACCCTTTGGGGCGGGTCGTAGGGTATGCCCCGGTAAGAACCTAGGGCTTGTGACAGTGAGCCTTTGGGTGGCAAAGTTGGTGCAAAATTTTAAGTGGGTTCAAGATGTGGGTAACCCAGTTAATCTAAGTGAGGTGCTGAAATTGTCCTGTGAAAAGAAGTATCCTCTCTCTGCTGTGGTTGTTCCTCGGAATGGGCTTTTATATTATTAGTGCTTGGTCAATTCCTTGTTTGTTCAATATGGGGTTTAGGGTTTGGTTTAAATTCCTCTCTCTCAAGTTCGTTTGTTTGTTTTTTTTTTTTTTTGGTTTTTCTGTTTGTATTTGTTTGTGTATGGTGAATAAAAGATTTGGGTGAATAATAAATCTGAGGGATGACGAAACATAGGCTTTCTCCAGTTTTGGAATGGATTAAAGGTTTTGTGTTCGTGGGCTAGGGTGTATTTTTGTAAGATTGTAATAATACTGTATTGCTGAATTATATGGACATTATTCTATCAATTGCATCTCTCTCTCTCTCTCTCTCTCTTTTCCAGCAGCTTGTACCTAGCTAAGTGGGGATGAGAACCATCTTGGCATCCACGGTTACCTTTACATACCAATGAGGATCTCACGGCATCCATTAAAGGTGCGTTACTGTACAAACCGATACCGAAAGTCCATCACACGTGGCCTTCTAACAATATCACTTTTTTGTTTTCTTTTAGGATAAAATATAAATGATAATTTTCACAGTTAATTTCCTTTTTTATTTTTTACAAATTCCTACGGGATAAATTCATTTGCTTTTGTTTTTAAAGAAAAATTCGATTCGTCCACTCTTTTTGTCCTTTCTCTTCGTCCTATCTAGTTCATTTGACCAATTTGGAACAACTATTTGGAGAAACCGACTGTTGGATTTGATGTTCCACGTACTTATACTTATCATGAATGTAAAAAATCACATTGATATGATGGTCCCTTTTTGCAATTTTGAAAAAAAGTGTAAACAATAATGAAAAAATTATGAAAAACTGTCAGTCTATTTTTAAAAAAATCGACCTTTGGATCAATTTGATTTTTTACATTCATGATACGTATAAGTGGAGCATCAAATACAATGGTTAGTTTCTCGAAATAGCTGTTCCAAGTTGGTTAGATGTACTAGAGAGGACAAAGAGTGAGGATAAAAAGGGAGGACAAATCGAATTGTCCTTCTTTTAAATTATAATTCGAATTTACTAACATTTTCTTGAACTTGAAATATTAGATAAATAATCCATAAGTTATCAAAATAGAACAAATAATATGAAGGGCAAACTTGAGACTTAGAATTGATTGCAAATGTTACTTAATTTTATTAATGTGTATTGCTTGTATATATGTACACGGTAAGTAGAGTTTGTGTTATAACAGATTACGTGGATAGCCACAATTTGTTATAACAAGATTACATGATAGATATGGTTAATACCTCCCCTCAAGTTGATGGTGGTCGTGAATGAACCTTCAACTTGTCACGGAGAAACTTGAACTGTGCCGAACTTAAACCTTTTGTGAATATATGAGCAATTTGATCATGAGTGGAGATGAATTGCATAGTCAAATCTTTTCGAGCAACCTTATCCCGGACAAAATAGAAATCAATTTCTACGTGCTTCGTGCGAGCATGGAACACAGGATTGGCAGTGAGATAGGTGGCACCAAGATTGTCTCACCAAAGTGTAGGAGCTCGAGGGAGCATAAATCCAAGTTCAAAGAGAAGGGATTGTAGCCATGTAACTTCTGCAGTAGCGTCGGTAATTGCTTTATATTCAGACTTCATAGAAGAGCGGGAAACTGTCCTTTATTTACGGGAGGACCAGGATATAAGATTAGAACCCAAATAAATGGTATAACCCCCAGTAGAGCGGCGATCATCCGGACAACCGGCCCAGTCTGAATCAGAGAATACAGAAAGATCAGACGAACTGGATTTGGAAATAAGAAGGCCATAGGTATGACTGAGTTGAAGATAGCGCAAGATGCGCTTGACTGCAAGCGAATGCTTTTCTGTTGGGGCATGCATGAATTGGCAGACTTTGTTGACCGAAAATGCAATGTTGGGTCTAGTTAAAGTTAAGTATTGTAGTGTACCAACTATCTGCCTGTATAAGGTAGGATTAGACAAAGTTGAACCTCCATTTTTAGTGAGCTTCTGACTTATAGAGAGAGGTGTTTGAACAGGCTTAGAAGATGCCATGCCATCTTTCTGCAAAATATTAAGAATGTATTGTTGCTTGGAAAGAAGAAGCCCCTGAGGATGTGAAATAGCCTCAATGCCAAGAAAATAATGAAGAGAGCCCATATCCTTAATTAATAATTCAGTTCCAAGCATATTAAGCAGGCTGGTATGACGATCAAAATTGTTACCAGTAACAAGAATGTCATCAACATAAATCAAAGCATAAATGGTGGCACCAGTAACAGACAAAATAAATAGGGAAGGATCTGTTTTAGAGGTAACAAAACCTTGGCACAACAGAAACGATGAAAAGCGATGAAATCAAGCGCTAGGGGCTTGCTTGAGGCCATATAAGGATTGGTGTAAGCGAAACACATGATGTGGAAAATTAGGGTCCACAAAGCCTGGTGGCCGAGACATGTACACCTCTTCATTGAGAAAACCATGTAAGAATGCATTATTAACATCCAATTGCCGGACAGGCCAACCACACAATATGGCAATGGACAAAACTATGCGAATGGTAGTAGGCTTAATCACAAGACTAAATGTTTCATTATAGTCCAAGCCATACCGTTAATGAAATCCTTTGGCAAACAGACGAGCCTTGAAACGTTCAATTGTGCCATCGGAATGCCTTTTTATACAATAGACCCATTTGCAGCCTACTATGTTTATGCCAGGACAGGAAGGATGGAGAGACCGTGAACCATTATTATGAAGAGCAAAAACTTCAAGAGCCATAGCATCACGCCACTCCTTAGATTTGTTAGCTTCAGTGAAGCAAGTTGGTTCTACAATCTGAGGTATAGAGGACTGAGAAGTAGATTCAGTAAGTAAGGCGTGTGGTTTCTTATGTGGCCTGAGTTGCATGGGATGGGTCCGGGTTGTTGAAGATGGGTGAGGTTGGTTAGAGGAGGTTGTGGAATGATTTAGATCAACAATTAAATTGATGCCAGAAGGATTATGTATGTGAGCTGTAAATGGGTTAGAAGAAGAATCAGGTAAGACAATGGATGAGATAAGGTTGTGATTATCCGATAATAGAGGAACAGATTGTGGGAAAGGAGAGTCAACAACACATGGAGAGAGAGAAACATTAGTGGGTGAAACCGTGTGAGATGGAGATTGGGATTGAGGAGAGTAATCAGATAATGGAATTGAAGGAGAGTGTGATATGGATGCAATGCCACGTGACTGAAATGGATAGACATTAGTTGGTGGTGATAAAATAGGAGAAGAGTCCTTGGATGATGAGGATGCCTTGAGATGAGGGGGAGAGGCTGCTAATTTCAAGATAGAAGGAGATTTAGTGGGATCGGAAAACGTGTGAGATGATGGGACCAAATTAGAGGATGAGGAAGGCATGTGAGGATTGAGATGTGTAGGAGTGGAAAGCCAAGGTAATGAATTTAAGTTAGAAGCAGATGGAGTCCGAAAATTGGGATTGGATGGTGGTGGACCAATGATGGATTTTTGGGAATAAAGGAATGTAGTTTCATCAAAACGAAAATGCCTTGCAATGTAAATCCGACCATTGGAGGGATCAAGACAACGATAACCCAGATGATGTGGACTGTATCCTAGGAAAACACACGGTTTTGAACGGAATTCAATCTTGTGATGATTATATGGCCATAAGAATGGGAAACACAGACAACCGAAAATTCGAAGAAAGGAATAATTGGGTGTGTAATTAAAAAGCCGTTGAACTAGAGACACATGATTAGAGACAGGACTAGGCATCCGGTTGATAAGGTAAACCGCGGTTTCAAAGGCAAATTTCCAAAAACAGTGGTGAACATGAGCATGAGCAAGTAAGGTTAAGCCAGTCTCAACAATATGCCTATTGCGGCGTTCAACAGAACCATTTTGTTCATGGGTGTGAGGACACGGTAAACGATGAACAATGCCACAGGAATTACAAAATTTAGAGAGTTTGCAATATTCACCGCCCCAATCAAACTGAATTACTTTAATTTTAGATTGAAATTGACGTTCGACCATGGCTTGAAAAGACTGAAAGATTGTGAAAACATCAGATTTTTGGAACAATGGAAAATACTATAAATATTTTGAATAATCATCAAGAAAAATTACAAAATATCGATGAACTTCACTAGATAAAATTGGAGATGGTCCTCATACATCAATGAAAATTAAGTTTGAAGGAGCTGAACTAACAAAATTTGTAACGGATAAAGAAAGCCTATAACATTTGTCAAGCTGACAAGCTGGACACAGAGGACTTAATTTTGTAGAAGAACATGGCAGATTATTTGACTTGAGGATTTGACGAAGAACATGACCATGAGGATGACCCAGACGACCATGCCAGCAGTCAGACGAGATCCGCTCGGTTGAAAAAGCAGAGGGACTGAGAGATGAGGACGGAGAAGAGGAGGCAGAAAATTTGTAGAGACCGGCATCATTCGACCCGCGAAGCAAAGTTTTCTGAGTGACCTGATCCTTAACAAGAAAAATGGGAGGGGTGAAATTCAAAGAAACATGCATTATCTTTTGTAAATTGATGAACAGAGAGTAAGGGCTTAGTTTTTAGGAACATGTAAAACATTAGAGAGAAGAAAAGAGGTGGTGGGTGTAGTGATTTTGGTGGAACCAACATGCGAAATAGGTAACCCCTTACAATTACCAACTCGAATCTGATCCGTGCCTCTATACTCGTCATGATGAGAGAGACTTGCTAAATCCGGAGTAACATGATGCATAGCTCCTGTATCTGGGAATCATTCTTGATAAGGAGATGGAGCATTAATGGTAGTCAGATTTGCAGATGGAGGGGTAGTATGATTGTAGCGATGGTAGCAATTGGCGGCGGTATGATTAGTACCCTGATAGATGTGACAACGAACACGATGATCACCAAAGGTGTAAGAGTCACCTTGAGAAAAGCCATAAAAGAGAGGTAGAAAACGGCCACTGCGCCCATGACCACGACCACGATAGGACCCATGCCCACGCCCACGCCTATGATTGGCGGAATGTGATGGGGCCAAGTTTCGTTGAGCTATATTAGCATAAGGTGGTTGGTCTGGAGGGGTTGAAACAGTGAGTTTGGAAAATGAGTCGGCATGGAGGAACTCGTGGCTAAGAAGCAAACTATGAAGTTCGGAAAAAGGGATGGGCTCAGGTCTAGCAGTGATGGTAGTGACAAGGTCCTTGAACTTTGATCGGAGACCTTTCAACAGGTAGATATTAAGATCGGCCAAAGATAGGGGGCGACCAGCAGCATGTAAGGCATCGGCATAAGACTTGGCTTGATTAAGATAAGTAGAAACAAATTTGTCATCTTGTTTCAGGGTATGAAGATCCATGTGAAGTTGCATTATGCGGGTATTGGAAGCGGAAGCAAGAGAGGCTTTAAGAGTTTGATAAACATGACGAGAAGTTTCATGGCCAACAACAAGTGGAAGAATATCCTCAGATAAAGAAGGATTAGTAGTCACTTTATCATCAACTGTGATGGTTGCTGGAGGACAGGGAGAGGAGCCATCAATGAAGCCTATAAGGTCTTGACCACGGAGATATGGAAAGAGTTGAGTTTTCTGGTATAAAAAAATTACTAGAATTGAGTTTTAGAGAAATAAAGTGGTGAGCATTGGAGAAGGAGGATGTAGATGACGCCATGGCCAAGAGTAGTGCTGGGCTCTGATACCAACTTGAGACTTAGAATTGATTGCAAATGTTACTTAATTTTATTAATGTGTATTGCTTGTATATATGTACACGGTAAGTAGAGTTTGTGTTATAACAGATTACGTAGATAGCCACAGTTTGTTATAACAAGATTACATGATAGATATGTTTAACAGGCAATTTCCATGAATAATCCTAAGTTCCAAAAATATTACGCCTACGAACCCGATCCAAAACTAATTACAGATATACACCTATTATTGTTTTTTTAGACGAAATTACCCTTAAAATTGAAGTTTGACCAATTTGTACAGAATCCCCAATCCCCAATTTATCTAATAATCATCAATATTGTTAAGAATCTCCAATCCACTTTATGTCACGTCAACATTAAATGCTAGTCATTCAATGTCCCCCGAATTTTTTGTACAGGATCCCCAAAAATAAAAAGAATCCTCAATCCCCAATTTATCTAATAATCACCAATATTGTTAAGAAACCCCAATCCACTATATGTCACGTCAGCATTTAATGCAAGTCATTCAATTTTCCCCCGAATTTTTTGTACAGAATCCCTAATTTTATGTATAATCCCCAAAAATAAGCAGAATCTCCAATCCCCAATTTATCTAATAATCATCAGTATTGTTAAGAATCCCCAATCCACTTTATGTCACATCAACATATGCATGTCATACATTCAGTTTGCGCTTTCCAAGAACATCAAATCAATCAAATCTTGTCAACTCTATTGGGTATTCTTAGTAATATTGAGGATTGATTATTATTTATAATTCTGGCGATCCTTTGTATTATTGGGGATTGAGGATTATACACAAAATTGGGGATTGTGTTGATTATTGGTGACTCTACAATTTTTTTTAATTCATCCGTACAAAAATTTTGACCATTTCAATGGTCAAATTATAAATACCCATATGAGTGAAGGGTATTTATGTCCTAAAAAAATATTTGCGTAATTAGTTTTGGATCGGATTCGTAGGCGTAATATTTTGGAAACTTAGGATTATTAATGGAAATTGCCCAATAATGAACTATAAATTTATAGCCCTTTTGATTCCTTTAATTTGTAAAGTTTGAGCATTTTGTGATTTTAACCTAGAGTTTGAATTATAAATGCATATTATCACCCTAAATAGGGTTATTATTTTTTAAAATTTTTATGGTGTTTTATATCAATATTCCTAAGTTTTCCAAAAATTACGTGAATGATCCAAAAACTAATTATGTAAATAAAGCTATTACTGTTCGATTTTTTTTTTCTCTCAAAATACCCTTGTAACCGTCAAAATTTGAATTTAGACTTTTAATTTTGTACATAATCCTCAAAAAGAAATAGAATCCCAATCTTCAATTTTGTAAAGAAACCTAGTCTTATATATAATTCCCAATACCTAACATGTCAAATCAACATTTAATGGTCATCATTTTATGTTCCTCCTCTAATATTTTATTATAAATATTGTATAACACAAAATCACGAATTTTAATTTACAAAAAATCCCCAATTCCCAATTCTGCACAAATTTCCCAATCCCCAATTCTATATGTTGTCATATCATGTATACTATCATACTTTATATATAAAATTGTCACATAAATTTATTTAATTTTATTTATATATTTATTTAATAATTATTTTAATATTATGCTATTATAATATTAGGGCATTTTACGTCAATAATCATAAGTCTTTAGAATATTACGTGAATAAGCCCAATTCAAAGATAATTACGAAAGCGAACCTATCACTATTTTTTTTGGACCAAAATACCCTTCAAATGACCAAAATTTGACTTTGACTTTTCATCATAATCCACAATTTTACAAAGAATCCCCAATTCCCAATTTTACCAAAAATCTCCAATCCCCAATTTTACATAGAATCCCTAGGTCTACACATATTCACCAATCCCCAACACATCAAATCAATATTCAATACCTGTCATTTCATGTCCCCCACTGATGAGTGTGTAATGATGGGTTTGGAGTTGAGAATTGAGGATTCTTAGTAAAATTGGGGATTCTGTGTTAATTTGGGTATTAAGGATCCTTTGTTAAATTAAGGATATTGTTCATTTTTGGAGGTTGGAGATTATATATTAAATTGAGGATTCAGTGCAATATTGGGGATTGTTAACAAAACTTGAATTTTTTTTTGACTTTTTGACCGTTTACTGGGTATAATGGCTATAATTTTGTCGACTACATAATGATATTTTGATCCAAAAAAAATATCTACGTAATTATCTTTGGATTATGTTGGTCCACGTAATGTTCCGAATACTTAGGGTTATTGACGTAAATTGTCCATAATATTATAAAAAATTATTTATTTAATATTTTATTATTTATAAGAAAATAAAAAAAATCATTATAAGAAAATAAAAAACCTTTATTTAAAATTTTAATAATTTTAATATACAGCAAAAATTATTTATTTAATTTAATAAAATTTTTAATATTTTAATATTTATAAGAAAATAGAAAAATTCATTATGAGAAAATAAAAAAATTATTTATTTAATATTTTAATAATTATAAGAAAAGAAAAATACCTTATTTAATATTTTAATATTTATAAGAAAATTAAAAAATAAAATTCATTATAAGAAAAGAGAAAAAATTATTTATTAATATTTTAATATTTATAAGAAAATAAAAAAATATATATAAAAAAGATTTGATGTGATCATTAACTTGAAAACAAAAATTGAAAAAAAGAAGTTATTTTGACTGTTTGATCTTTAGATTGGTATTAGCATAGTTATTTAGTTTACTTAAGGGAATTTTCGTTAAAAAAAATATTGGCACTAGTTTTGGATCAAGTTCATTCACGTAATATTTCGAAAATTTAAGATTATTGATGCAAACTGCTCAATTTTTTTATAATTCAGAAGTTATTTATTTTATTTTTAAAGTACATGTGGAAGGGATTTTGTCAACTAAAATTATTGCTAGGGGATTATTTCATCGATTTTAAAATTCACGTGACTTTTATGAAACTAATCTATAGTTTAGGAATGTTTCGTATCGATGATTCTTTTACGAGTTCAATCACAAATTCATGTGATTGAAAATTTAACAATTAATCAAAAATTGAATGCTTTATTATTATTATTATTATTATTATTATTTTAGCTAAGTAATGTGGTGTCTATCAGAGTTCGACTAATCCACGCTTTCCATGCGGGGCTACCGCTCCATGGGATCATATAATATTCGGACTAACTCTCGTTGGTTAAAAAATTGAATCCATCTCTTTTAATTTAAACCTCTTTTTTTTTTTTTTTATCTAGAAAAAAATGTATAGATCAAGTAAACAATTAATAATCAATTCCAAAAGTATCACATTCGCATTATCTGGTTGATCGAGTTTAACCTAAATAATAAGTTACGCTCTAAATCTATGAAATTAAGCACATAAAAGTATTAAACAAGCTGGTTCATGATACTTCTTACCGTCTACCGAAAGAAAAATAAAAATAAAAATAAATAATAATAATAATAATAATAAAGAAGCTAGGATTGGGCCCTAAAAGAGGACGGAACCCAACCAAGATTAGGCAGACCAGTACAATGGAAAATTTGCTCATAATATTGAATATATCAATGGAGGAACACATGTGGGACCCTTTTCTCTTCTAATTCTATTTCCTTGAGTCAGCATCAAACAATTAATAGATTGGATATTTAATAATAGGAGGAAATGGACATATATCTACCATTACTCAAGCGGACATATATTTGTTTAAAAAATACTATTTTATCATTTATTTTAATTACTTTTTATTTTCACTATTCTTTTATAATTGGAGCCAAACTAGCATCTTACACATGATTGACGTGACGGACCCAGATCCAATCATATATGGAAGGATATGTTAGGTTAAAAAAAAAAAAAAAAAAAGATAATTAAAATAGATGGTCGAATAGTATTTATGTGTCTGCTTTATAAGATATATGTGGGGTGAGTGATGGTACTAGCCATTAAATAATGCTAACATTTTTCTTAATAATAATTGAGCTCAAATCCAGATTATTTTTCTTAATACATTGGATCATTTGATTGGATCATATTGGTCATAGAACCTTTATCAAGGGAATGTTCATAATTGGTTGATCATTTGTTTATTTTGGATGACAAATTTTCTACTAAGTTTTACAATATTGAATTCATGCCACAAGCAGATATGAATTGTCATGCCTCGTGTAGTTAAAGAAGTATCTCTTTCCCATTGAACAAGAGTACGTGCATGGTAAAGGGTTTGAACCCGTTAATGTTCTAAATAAAATTATCATTTGTTAAAGGAAAATTCTATTCGTCCTTCATAGTGCATCTGAGCAACTTGAATAAGGTATTTCGAGAAACCGACCATTGGATTTGATGTTCCTCCACTTATACTTATCATGAATGCAAAAAAATCACATTGATCCAACGATCAGTTTTTGCAATTTTGAAAAAAATTATAAAAAATAATTAAAAACTTTTACAGTCTATTTTTTGAGAAACCAACCGTTGGATCAATGTGATTTTTTACATTCATGATATGTATAAGTAGAGCATCAAATCCAACGGTCGGTTTTTCAAGATAATTGTTCTAAGTTAGTCAGATGCACGAGGAAGGACGAAAATGGAGGACGAATAGAATAGAATTGTTGTTTGTTAAATGACTTATATATGGATGTTAGTCTATCCTCTTATGATCCCATTAGCTATACTATAATTAACCCTAGATTCTTCTGGTTAATTATGACATAATATTAGTAAATGTCACACTATAAGAATCCCTCTAGCAGTTTCCACCGACAATATATGGTCAGTGCCGATGCCCTTAGTCTTGCAGAATCTAGGGTTTTTGGTCTGATAAGATTTCATTAGGATTAGGATGTGGTCAATTCTCTTATATAGGATCTCAACAATGATTCGGGAGGAAAAATTAAAAGGAAAAAAAAAAGGGAGGGATTTGAATGGGTCTCTAGTAATCATATTTTAGTCCTTAAACATGAAAACCTAATGGTAGGACAAAAAGCAACCCATATATCTGGTAGGTTGCCACCACTGATCATAATCAACATAATGAAGATTTACTTTAATTTCCTAGTTGGATTAATTCCCAAATGTATCCTTAAAGGGCACACAATGACATTAATTAATTAGTATTTAAACAACTACTAAGATTGTTGCACTTTTAGTTAACAAAATCTATTAATTAAGTCCTTTGAATTGTTTGCTGTTAAACAACCAAGGGATCGAGGGATAAGCAAATCTTTGACCATATTTGATACTATTTCAATTCAACTACAGATTTCCAAAATATCGGTGCCGGAACTCAACTTCCATGACCTAAAGATATTTTTATTTTTTAAATTTCATTACCCAACTATTTAGAGAAGATCGATTGATAACTACTTAATAATATAAATTTGGAATAAATAATAATTAATTTGCGACTAATTACTGGAACCTGATTTTAATTTCTTCTTTATGAGTTCATAGGCACCGACTAATCTGGAAGGTTAACTTCATTTGTTCATATTTGCAATTATTTAACCAAGAAGTTGGACCGACCAGCTAGCGGTGGATATATATATACTAATTCTAGGGTATAAGATCCTTTTAATTTTGGGTTGTTGTAATTAATTGACTTTAATACTTTAATATTAAATGTTAATAAATTATCATACAGAGACAGGCTATATATACATATAGTTAATTGTTTAATTCTTTTTAAAATTTTATTTCAATAACCTAACGGATATGAAAGCATCGACGTCTAACATGATAACGAATTAACAGGATTTTGAGGGCCCAAGTGTGACTTTTGTCCGAATTGCCAAATTTGACTGTCCTCATGCCTATAATTTTTAGTGGGAAATTTGACGGGTCAAATAAACAGAAAAACACAATTAACGTATATGAGCTGCCCCAACTCAAACGCGCGCGTATATATATATAGACATGATAATATAAGGCCGGTCTTACGTAAGGTCGGTTCCATATGGCTAATTTTATATCACAGTTCATAAAACTGACCGTTGGATTAGATATCCCACCTCTGTATGTCATGCCTGCAAAAAATTATAGTGATCTGACGGTTGGTTTTTGAAATAACTGCCGTTAAAAAAATTGTGATATTTTGAAGAACAAATAAGTTACGTATTTTCATAACGACATATTCAAAAACCAACCGTCAGATCACCGTGATTTTTTGCAAGAATGACATACAGAGGTGAGACATCTAATCCAACGGTCAGTTTTATGAACTGTGGTATAAAATTAGCCATATGGAGCCGATCTTATGCAACTTTGCTTAAGGCAGGCCTTATATTATCATGTCTGTATATATATATATATATAT
>JAESVK010000584.1:20942-45136 GCA_017140935.1 Hamamelis virginiana | reverse complement strand
TATAAGGTCGGCCTTACGCAAAGTTGCGTAAGGTCGGCTCCATATGGCTAATTTTATATCACAGTTCATAAAACTGACCGTTGGATTAGATGTCCCACCTCTGTATGTCATGCCTGCAAAAAATTACAGTGATCTGACGGTTGGTTTTTGAAATAACTGCCGTTAAAAAAATTGTGATATTTTGAAGAACAAATAAGTTACGTATTTTCATAACGACATATTTCAAAAACCAACCGTCAGATCACCGTGATTTTTTGCAAGAATGACATACAGAGGTGAGACATCTAATCCAATGGTCAGTTTTATGAACTGTGGTATAAAATTAGCCATATGGAGCCGATCTTACGCAACTTTGCTTAAGGCCGACCTTATATTATCATGTCTGTATATATATATATACAGTCATTCTATTATGAGGCCCGCCTTACGCAAGGTTGCGTAAGGTCCCCTCCATATGGCTAATTTTATATGACAGTTCGTGAAACTGACCGTTGGATTAGATTCTCATCTTCTGTATGTCATGCCTGCAAAAAATCACAGTGATCCGACAGTTGGATTCTGATAAAAATGACTTTGAAAAAAACTGGAAAAAAACTCTCATTTTTTATTCTTTGAATTCCAGTTTTTTTCAAAGTCATTTTTTACATAAACCAATCATCGGATCACTGTGATTTTTTGTAGACATGACATATAGAAGATGGACATCTAATCCAACGGTCAGTCTTACGAACTGTCATATAAAATTGGCCATATGGAGGGGACCTTACACAACCTTGCATAAGGTGGGCCTCATAATAGAATGACTATATATATATATATATATATATGGGACAAGTTCCCTTTACCATTCTTTTTACCATTATTTCTACCATCCATTTTCAAATCACCAATGTCGGTTGATTGTTTTGAGAAATCGACCGTTAGATTAGATACTCTTCTTATACAAGTCATACATGCCAAAAATCACATTGATCCAACGGTCAGATTTTAAAAAATCTAATCGTAAAAAACTGCAATGTTTTTAGTTATAATAATTTTTCACAGTGACAGAATTCAATAACCAACCGTTAGATCACTGTGATTTTTGGTATACATGATATACATAAGAAAAACATATAATCCAACGGTCGGTTTTTCAAAATATTAAACAGATACTGGTGTTTTGAAAATGAATGGTAGGAATAATGGTAAATAAAATGGTAAGGGGAATGTGACCCTATATATATATATACAGTCATTCTATTATAAGGCCGGCCTTGCATAAGGTTATGCAAGGTCGGCTCCATATCTCCAATTTTAGAAGACAGTTCGTAAAACTGACCGTTGGATTAGATGCTTCCCCTCTGTATGTCATGCTTGCAAAAACTCACAGTGATCCGACAGTTGGTTTTTGAAATAATTGACGTTAAAAAAAATGGTGATTTTTTGAAGAACAAATAAGTTGCATATTTTCACAATGGCATATTTCAAAAACCAACCGTCGGATCACTGTGAGTTTTTGCAGGCATGACATACAGAGGGGAAGCATCTAATCCAACGGTCAGTTTTACGAACTGTCTTCTAAAATTGGAGATATGGAGCCGACCTTGCATAACCTTATGCAAGGCCGGCCTTATAATAGAATGACTGTATATATATATATATATATATATACACACACATATACAGACTTGCTAATATCAGGTGCACCTAATGCATCTTGCATCAGGTGTCCTCCTATACAGCCACCTGTGATGAATATTTTTAAAAACTGACCGTTTGATTAGATACCCCTATAATGTATGTCATGTTTGCAAAAAATCACAGTGATCCAACGGTTGGTTTCTGAGAAAACTGACTGCTAAAAAATGATAACATTTTAAAGAACAAAAAAGTCATAGTTTTTTAGTAGTCAGTTTTTTCATAAACCAACCGTTGGATCACTGTGATTTTTTGCAGACATGACATACATTATAGGGGTATCTAATCCAACGGTCAACTTTTAAAAATTTTAATCACAGATGGCTGTAGAGGAGGGCACCTGATGCATCAAGCTTTAGGTGCACCTTATAACATCACCTCTGTGTATATATATATATATATATCTTATTATATATAGAGCAGTTTTTTGTCCTACTTGGCACTCCCACATCATTTCCTACTCTTCTCTAATTACTTCATGCATATTTAAGAATTGATAAATAATTTAAATTAAGATAAGAATTAAATTCAAACCATAAGAGATAATGCATGCAAATTTAAATTAAGATAAGAATTCATCTCAAACTGATAAGAGACTCCACATCCGTTAACCAAGCAGCCCCTCCTCTCTCTTCAAGCAACCAGCAGCCCCTCCTCTCTCTTCACGCAACCAAGCAGCCCCTCCTTTCTCTCTCCCTCCCCTGCCGTGAGCAACCCTCCCCTGCCGTGAGCAACAGGCCTGACATTTACCACCATTGTACGTAAGTTCTCCTTCTTCTACTTCTCTTCTTATTTCTGCTGATGCTACTCTCTACATGTTCATATATGTATTTATGCTTCAATTCCAATTACCCAGTTTGGTTGTAAATGTTGGTAGTAGAATTTAGGGCTATAAAAATTAGCAAACAATTTATCGTTTGATAAGTACATGTACGTACCAAACATAAGTAGTTTTGCTTAATTCTGCACATATAGAACTAACTATAATGGGTGGTTGTTGTGTAGTCATAATGCTATTACATAATAAATTGTTAACCTTCATCTGCAGTGCCTTTATAATATAAGGTTCTTGATAAGATTTATCACATCTTCCTTCAGTGTTATTTCATCAAATAATAAAAATAAAATAAAATGGAGAGTTAAAACTTAAGTTACTGTGTCAGTTCTGAATTCTTTATGGTATGTTACAATTATTTATGAAAAATCATTTTTTATAAATAAATATAGAACTTTATGTTCTGTACCGTGTTTTTTTTTTTTTTTTTTTTTTTTTCAACTTTGGTAAGGGATTCTAAGTCTGTATGTGTTAAAACTTTTCAAAAATTTTGTAAATAGGTACTCAGTAGGAACTAACCCATTTCATTTATTTATCCAGTAGTGGTATTAATGATATTACTCATATATGTCTATAATGGCTTCATCTATTCCTATTTGAAATTTTATAGGATCACTCTAAACATTGCTTTGAAATGAGGCTATAACAAGATAGTTATAAATTCCAATAACTCTCTCCCCACAAGTAACCAAAAAAAATGCTACTAAGTTAAAAGTCTATATCAAATAAGAGGGGAGGCGAATAAGTAATATTTTGTATTGAATCCGCGCATCGCGCGGGATGGATACTAGTATATATATATATAGCAGTTTTCTACGCTGATGTGGCGGCTCTAGAATTGCTTTCCTCTTTCATTCTCTTCTCTCCTTAATTCTCTCCCTTTCTTCACTCTCGTTGGTTGATTTTATTTTATTTAATTTTATAAAGATCTCAATACCAAACTGATACATAGATAATTTCATTTCAAACTAAGATACGAGACTCCACTTCAAACTTATAATTCTTAATAGATAATTTCATTTCAAACAATTTTCTACGCTGATGTGGCGGCTCTAGAATTGCTTTTCTCCTTCATTCTCTTCTCACCTTAATTCTCTCAATTTCTTCATTCTCATTGGTTGATGTTATTTTATTTAATTTTATAAAATTCTCAATACCAAACTGATACATAGATAATTTCGTTTCAAATTAAGATACGAGACTCCACTTCAAACTGATAATTCTTAATAGATAATTTCATTTCAAACTAAGATAAGAGACTCCACTTCAAACTGATAAGATAATTTTATTTCAAACTAAGATAAGAGATTCCACTTCAAACTGATAATTCTTATATGATACATCGTCCATATCCTTTGCATGGTGTTTATTTGGAAACACCCAATAAAAGTGGAACTATTCTCTCTCTCTCTCTTCCCATCTCTCTCATTCCTGCTCTCTGCCTCTCCATTGATTTTCTGCCTCTTTATTGTTGAAGCAGCCACGGAATCTGACCCCCAACGGCCACGAAGGTTCAACAGGGAAGCTTCTCGCCGGTGTGAAACCCACTTGGTAAGCCACCGTTGAAACTCTCATTCCTTTTATCTGATCTCTTTGGTTAAATTTTTGTTTTGTTTTAAACATTGATTCCAATGGTGACATTTGATATGGATCTCGTGTCTGTGTGTGTGGTTTTTTTTTTTTGCTTCTACTTTCCTTTATGTACCGAGTATTATGGTTATGAATACCTTCAAAGAAACTGGAAGAGAAGAAAAAGTATTATGTATGAATAACCAATTACTAAAGAGCAGTTGATATTAACAATGACCAGAAAGACTAATATTGACGGACATAATGTTGCTTAAATAGGTACAACCTTAAGCACTACATAGAACTGCAATAATCTTTCCTCTGTTCATTTATACTTATACGTATAAACTGTCAAGTTAGAGGAGGGGGAGGAGCGAGAGCCCTGCCACAGATGATATTGACTAATTTCTTATGGCCACTTGAAAACAATCTTAGGCCCAGTTATTTAAATTTTTTTTTTTTAAATTGTTACCATTGACGGTATTCTTAGTGTTCTATTTGTATGTTTTTTTTTTTTTTGTTGTCAATTTTCCTTTATTTCCGGATTTTGAGTTCTATTTTTTTTTTTGCTTTAAAATTTCCTTTATGTTCGGATTTCTCAACCATTGATTCTCTGCAGCCATGGAATCTGACCCCCAACAGCCACTAAGGTTCAACAGGGAAGCTACTCACCGATGTGAAACCCACTTGGTAAGCCACCGTTGAAGCTCTCATTTCTTTTATCTGATCTCTTTGGTATAATTTTTCTTTCCCATATGAGGTTTTGTTTGAAACATTGATTCCAATGGTGACATTTGATATGGATCTCCTGTATGTGTGTGTGGGTTTTTTTTTTTTTGCTTCAACTTTCCTCTATGTACATATTTAGTGTTCTATTTGTATGTTTTTTTTTTTTTTTTTTTTTTTTTTTTTTTTTTTTTTTTTTCGTTTTTTGCTGTCAACTTTCCTTTATTTTCGGATTTTGAGTTCTATGTTTTTTTTTTTTGCTTTAAAATTTCCTTTATGTTTGGATTTAGTGTATGGTTCACCAATTTGTGACCATAATATATAGCGTTTGAGTTTCAAAATGGTTCAGAGTGTATTGAAACTCATATGTTGAACCAGTACTTCGAGAAAGAGTAAATATTATTTTCTTTACATTTTTTTTACTGTGCTAATTAATTTACTGTTCATAATTTTATTTGTGATTGCCGCGCATCGCGTAGGCCGCGCGATGTCAATACTAGTATATATATATAAAGCAGTCCATCCTACGTGACCCTCTTCCTGCTCTTCCCTCCTCCATTCTCTTCTCCCCTTAATTCACTCTATTTACTTCTTTCTAAGTGGTTGATTTTATTTTATTTTATTTTATAAGAATCTCATATATTTTTTATAAGAATCTCATATATAATGCATGCTATATAATTAATATTTTAGGTTGCCATAATTTCATATATTGCCATATTTAAAATCAGAATCTTATAAAATATTTAAAGCCAATTGTGCCATATATATTGGGTCTAGATCCAAATAGCACAGCTAGCTTATTTGCCAATGCCCAATGCTTGGGGGAGAAACGAATAGGTGATGATGAATGCTTTGAATTAAAAGTGGCAGCATATCATGCGGCTGTGAAGATAGTAGTATTGGTGACTATCGAGACGTTGATGGGGTATTAATCGCACATCAGGGCCGCACGATTGCCACCGTGTTCTGATTCGGAGAAGTGTCCATGCAACATAGTCGGACTAGAATGGAAGAAGTATGGAGGATCGACAACGTCGTGTTCGACGTTCCAGGCCTCTCGATCGATTATTTCATCCCTCCGGCCAATTTTTTTGATGCCGTACATTCTCTATGATTAAATGACTATAGATGTTTTTTACTTTTTTTTTCTTAAATTACAATATGGTTAGATCAATGGTGTATTTTATAAGGGTAGTATGAAGTTGGCTTCCATTCATTATTATTATTATTATTATTATTTATAAATTTTGAATTGGTTTCCTTTTTGAATTCGTGGAATTTTAATTTTAAAGTCTTTTCACTAATTTTAAACTCTGTAGGGCAACTTCATTTTCTCTAGCAACTAATTATCCCGTATGATGGAGCTTGGAAGTTCACAATGTTCATGTATGGGTTCTTTATAACCATCGAGGTAGTAGAGTGAGTGCCTAATCTTTTTTCGATCAAAGCTGCTTCAACTATGGTGGCAGAAATTCAGGCGGTGCTTCTAGCTCTTTCATAGGTTGCTGAGAATGGGTATTCTTTCATTCAAATTCACACGGATTCCTTCATGTTAGTGCACCTTCTCTATAATTCGTTTTTTAATAAGTCTATTTGGCTCATATAATATAAATTTATGAGTCCTAAAATATTGATAAACTCATTAGTTTTCCTAAGAACACATCAAATTTTTATTTGATTTAAGTTTGTTTAAAAATAAGGCAACGTTTGGATTTGTTTTTTTATAAGTATTTATTTTCTTTTTTAAAATTTTTCTAAAAAATTACATATTGCAAATTTTAAAAAAGAAAATAAGTACTTATAAAAAACAAATCAAAACGGTGCCTAAATAAATTCATTAGTTTGCTTTTCTTTTTTAGCTTTGATGTATTTGTTGTTTTAAAATTAAAATGAATGCCGAAACTGATAATATTATTTTTATTTTTATAGCTCATCAGTTTTTGTGTAATGATGGTAAAAAAAACTGATGAAATTATTTTCGTTTTTATATTTTCAGTTTTTATTTGTGTGTGGATGGATAGTGAAAAAAAAAATTATGAGGTTATCATTTTGAAGGAAGTGATTTTTATTTTTATTTTGTGCGTTTTGATTTTAAAATTAAGAAAAATTTATAAGATTAGCATATTTTGATTTTAGGATTAATTGCGTTATTTGATGATAACACAATTATTTTGATTTTAGCATATTTTGATTTTAGGATTAATTGGATGGATTTTGACTATCCATTTGTTATTAAGGCATTTTTGTCCTTCTATATTTTCAAGGATTTTTGGGTATGAATCTTTTTTGGCTAGACTTTTGAGTATATATCTTTGAAGTGAATAACTTATGGATAAAGAACCCTAAACCATTTCGATAGTTCAATAGAAAGTGTCGTTTTCAATACATAAAATGATAGCGTAAAAACTCAAACTACAGAGTAAGAACTCATGGGAAAAAGCTTACTTGAACCTCAAACTACTGGAAGTGTCCATTTTCTCTACAAATATAGAAATTTCCTTTGGTTAGCTCTTAGGCTTTATCCATAATTTGTTTCTAAGTATTGCAATGGCTTTTCTCCATACAATGTTATTCATTGAGTAATGAATGCCTTAAACCGATCAGTTCTTTGAGGTAATTGTTGTTGGAGGTCATAACAGAAACCTAGGTTAAGGAAGTTTATGGGTTTTAGGGCAACACGAGCATAAAAGAAAAGTATGGCTTATTTAATGAAATAAGCATAAAAAAAAGTACATGACAATGTGCATGAAAATCACAAGGTATTTGATTCTTAATATATGATGAAATAAATATATTTTACCTCATTATTATGTATGACTTATTTAAAAATTGTAATTTTCTTTTTTACAGATATATGGCAAATATTGCAGGCAAACAATTGAAGAAGAGTTGAATTAGTTGTGCTTTATTTCATAGGATTCCTTCCTCACATTAATATTTAATGAATCTTTATTAAGGGGAATTTGGCTAAAGGTCCTCATTTAGAAGATTTTCATGCCAAAAGTTCTCTCAACAGAATTTTCTTCCCAAAAGTCCATTTGGCATGAATTTGACAAAAATACCCTTCTTTCCTAACAACCTTCAACGCCACTTACACCCCCAACCCCCAGGTTCACTACATCTCAACCTGAAGTTCACTAAGTCGAAACTCCGAATTTCTACGCCAGACCCCGGAGTTCACTACGCCGGAATTCCAAGTTCCTATGCAGGGACCCTGAGTTCCTACATCGAAATTTAAAAAAAAAATACAAAAAAAAAAGGAAGCAATCTCTTTCTTTTTCCTCCATTTTCTCACCAACCAAACAAAAAATTAATTTTCCTAATAAAAATCTAGTTCTTTTTCCTACATTTTTCAAACAATTAATCCAATAAAATCCAATTCCTTAGCATTAAAAATAATAATAAAATCTAGTCACCCCATAAAGTTTCTTGATGTCCATGTAGCATTAAGTATAGTTTTTGTACCTGAAAAAAGAAAAAAAAGAAAAAAAAAAAAAAACCCTAAAGTTTTTGGATAGCATCCAAAATACTAAAATCTCCTACCAAATTGTAAGAAGCTAATAACTTACAATATGAAGCAATTGATTCAATGAGCAGTATATGTTGGCCTTATGTCTTTCCCTCTTAGTTAATTGATTTTGATGATAATAAACATTGTACTATGATGCATATATTCTTGATTTAAATTCCTTGTTAAAATTAATCTTCATATAAATATATTGTTACTATGTTGTTTTGGTTAAATAACTTATCAATATCAAGTGGATATTCTTGTAAAATCTTATATTTGATATTCCTGTAAGTATTAGAATTGCTACCTAGTTTATGAAAAGAGGATTCATCAATGAAGATCAAAGCTCAAGTTCTTAGCAATATATGTGAATATTGCATATTCACTAAAATCTTTGAAGCACAAAGACTTAAGCCAAACACAAGGTTTTCGAGATCTCAAGAATGAAGACTTTTATTGTAATATTGTTTGAGTATTTAGGCTTTTTGTGTAAATCTCTCATTAGGATTAAACTAATTTGGCTCAAAAGACTTTAATCCTATGACTTTAAGTTTTGGACTCTTTTAAAAAAATCATATATTGATCAAAACTTTGCAAAAATCAAAGTGGGCTTTTATGAACTCAAAAAACTGGTTAATTTTCATAAGAACTGGTTTTGTTCACTGCCTAGTCGACTAAGTCATATTGCCTAGTCGACAAAAGTAGTGGCAGTAAGCAACTTTTATGAAAATATAAAGCAAGTCGACTAACAGCATGTTTTAGTCGACTAAAAGTCTTGCTAGTCAACTAACACATTTTGCCTAGTCGACTAACCGTGCCTAGATTTCACAACTAACTAGTTTAAACTATTCTAGTCGACTAACCTCTTTTGTCCAGTCGACTAAGAGTGCCCTGAATCTTATAACGACTAGTTTTGACCAACCCAAACGCATCTATTTGTGTGCCTAACGACCATATTTTTCTTGGAGCTTATAAATACTCATTATATAAGTCTTAAACAAGTAGCTGAACACAAACAAATCTATACCAACTTGTTTAATCATCAATTTTGTATGATTTAGTCAAACCCATCATTCTCTCTTGAGCCAAATCAGTTTATATCTTTGAGAGATATTAGTGAGAGCTTAAATTTGTATTTCATCTACTCTTGTGGAGTTAATCTTTGTACACAAACAATCTTTGTATATTTTGTGAAGAAGTGCTCTTTGTAAGCATCGGCTCTTGGTGAGCATCGGCTCTTTGTGAGCACTAGTGAAAGTTCTTTGTGAGCTTTGGTGAGAGTCTTCTACCTGTGAAAGAAGGCTGTGTAAAAGTTTCTCCACCTTGAAGGAGTTATCCTTAGTGGATTGTGGAATCCTTGGGCTGAGTGCTTAAGGCGTGGATGTAGGCGAGCCGAACCACGTTAAATCACTGAGTTTGATTTCTCTCCCCCTCTCTCATTTCAATTAATTGTTCATATATATTTGCTTCTGCTGAAATTAATTGAACCTAAAATTTATTTGGTAATATTTGATTAAAGTTTGCCATAAACCCTATTCACCCCCTCTAGGGTTATTTATTTAGGACAACAATATATTTATTTATTATTAAAAAATTAGGGAAAAAACAAAAAAAAAAAAGAGAAACCTACCATCTTCTTGGTTTGTTGGTGAATCCGGGAGCCTAAAGAAGAGAGAAAATTTTAATTTTATGAAAACATTTAAGCAAAATATGAAACACCAATATGAAGGCTGAAAAACTAAAAATCTCATTGGGGCAAAATATCAACCAAACAAATAATAAATTTTATTATACAAAATTTAAACAATGCTCCACAAAAAATTTCAGTCATGTATGTGAGAAGCTGAGAACTTGATTCGGGTTTTCGAGTCTTCTATCATACTCATATGCATAGCGAAATCCCACTCATTGAGGGTGAGTCGATCTCTAAGTTTTTCTTTCCTTCTCTTTCATATTAACATCTATAAGAAAGAGAGAGTATTGAGAATGAGTGAAAGAGAGGAAGGGGGCAAAGTTTGAAATGGGGAGAGACAGTTTGGCAAAAAGAGATAATTTCTTAGCAACCAAAGAGATAATTTAAAACTAAAGGCATCAAAAAACTTAAACTAAACAAAGTCCAAAACATATAAATATTTTTTATTAACATCTTTTTATTTTTATTTCCTTCTCTTTTCAATCTTTTAGCGACAAAGTAGAACATAAAGTAACTCGCGCGCACTTTAGCCTAATTACGAAGCCAAATAACAACAAATTCTACACTAAAAATCTCCCAACTTTTATGTGCATTAAATTTTTTTTCTTTTCTTGCATCAGGCAAAACTATTTTCTTCAAGCTTAGTTTAGTGAATTTTTCTGTTTAATCCTATCCTAAACAATGACAAATCTGACATGCAAAACTAAAAATTTCTTTTCTTTTCCTTCAATTTCTCAGCAACCAAGGCAAAATTTAAAACAAACGGCATCAAAAACTTAAATTAAACTTAAACTACACAGAATCCAAAACATATGAATCCTTCTTATTAATATTTCTTTAATTTTCTTTTCTTTTCCTTCAAAACAGAACATGAAGTAAAGCCTAATTATGAAGCCAAATTCTATACTAAAAATTATCAAACTACTTTACTTTTCTTTTTCCTTCAATTCCTTGGCAACCCAACAGAACATACAAAGGAAAAATTAGTTATAAAGTCATTTTTAAGCAATAAAAAAACCTTGTTAATATACTATGAGATTTGTTAATAAGAACTGAAATTGCATTAATCAAACTAATCCGATTGTTTAAAAACTTCATGATAAAAGTATTTTATGCCCCCCCCGCCCCCACCCCCAAAAAGAAGAAGAAGAAGAAGAAGAAGAAGAAGAAGAGGAGGAGGAATAAGAATAAGAATATAGGAGTACCCTGAGCTTGAGATGAATATCCTTTAACACCATGTGTTGTCTTTGAAATTTGAATGGAGACATATACTTGAGAAGCAAGAAGAGAGACATAAATGCTAATAAAAAAAATCCAATTTTTTCATAAGCAAGAAGAGATAGAGCCATCAACATTTCATAAGAAAATCCATTATATATATATATATATATATATATATATATATATATCAAAGGAATAGGTATATTACCATTTCTTTGATGAGTGGTTGATGCATTGCAAAATTCTTATATAATGCTCCCTTTTTCTTTTCTGTGCCCTTTCTCTAAATCCCTCACTTTTGAGAATTGGTTGTGCAAAAGAGATAGAGAATGGCGGTAGAGTGAGAGAGAGAGAGGGCTGTAGACTTCCTATGAAAAAACCAGAGACAAGAGGCATGAGAAATGAGAAAAAGTTTGAAGGTGAAGCTTTTTGGTTTGGTTGAGAGGAGAGAGAAAAAGCCAAAATAAGGGACTTTTTGGAAATTTGGAATGTGATTATGCAGGAGGGAGATTTGAAATTTGAAAATTCAATTATGAAAATAGTAAAAAACATGAGGGGGGAGAGTAGACCAATGAAGTACAACCACGTTAGAAAAATGATGGATTAGAACCAATAAAAATGAAGAAAAAGAGTGAATTAAGGAGAAAAGAGAAAGGGGGAGGGAAGGCCAATGATGGCCGCCACGTAGGACCAACTGCTCTATATATATATACTAGTATTAACCCGTGCGATGCGCGGCAACCACAAATAGAATTATGAACAGTAAATTAATCAACAAAGCAATAAAATGAAAAGAAAATAATGTTTACTCTTTATTGAAGTACAGTACATAAAAATTAAATTCATTTTAGCATAAAAACTTATGAAATTAATAAAGATTCATTAAATATTAATGTAAGGAAGGAATCCTATGAAATAAAGCATAACTAATTCAACTATTCTCCAATTGCTTGCCCGCAATTGGAAAATGGTCTAGTTAATCAAGAAATGTTCCAACGCAAAATCTATATATAGTTAAGGCATGAGTATCATCACTTAACACTTTGATTGTGTCTCATAGTAAAGCAATAGTGTGGAAGTAAGCCAGCAAGAGTGATAAGACCAAGTGCCATCTCTTCCAATTCCAATTCTCCAAATTAAACTTGATTAATTAGCTATCTTCTAGTGGCATCTCTTCTTATTCAAATTAAATAAAATATTTCTCACATGAGTTAGCCTTACAACACCTTGTATGAGTTTCAGGGAAATATATCCTTCTCCTGTAACTTATAAAACTCATTTATGATAATACTCACCCAAGAAAAAAAATACCTAAAAATAATTTTTAAAACCCTTTTTATGTTTTTAATTTTTCAAAAGAGTGGAACAAACTGAAAGTCCTGAGTGCCTCTGCACATTAATGTTTGAATAAAAACAATTTTTCAACCAATTAAAATACTTTATGTCATCATACTAAAAGTCTCCTATACATTATTCATTTCAAAATCAGACTTCAAAATAATATTACAATGCTATCTCAAAGTCCTAAATTTCAATAATTTTTTATTTTCCATACATTATGGACCATTAGTATTGAATTTTCATAGATGGTGATTAAAAAAATACAGAAGAAAGTGTTATATAAATGAATGAACTCAAAGTAACCCAAATCTACCGTGTGATCAAGCCTAAACAATTTTTTTTTTTTAAAAAGACAAACGTGGGTTTACCCAAGCGTTAGGTTGAAACGCCAATATTATATTTGTGAGATTTCCAATGAGAAAAAATGTTAAAATTACGCATATAAGCCAATATAATAAAATTGAAATTATAGAGGCCAGTGAGCTGTAGATGGCTTTCTCAATGACAACGAGGGGGGAAAAAATTCAAAAGTTCATGAGTTTTGAGCTTTTTTTAAAAATTTGCAATATGTAATATTTTAGAAAAATTTTAAAAAAGAAAATAAATACTTATAAAAAAACAAATCCAAATGTTGCCTTATTTTTTAACAAACTTAAATCAAATAAAAATTTGATGTGTTCTTAGAAAAACTAATGAGTTTATCAATATTTTAGGACCCATAAATTTTATATTATATGAGCCAAATAGACTTATTAAAAAACGAATTATCGAGAAGGTGCACTAACATGAAGGAATCCGTGTGAATTTGAATGAAAGAATGCCCATTCTCAGCAACCTATGAAAGAGCTAGAAGCACCACCTGAATTTCTGCCACCATAGCTGAAGTAGCTTTGATGGAAAAAAGATTAGGCACTCACTCTACTCTACCTCGGTGGTTATAAAGAACCCATACATGAACATTGTGAACTTTCAAGCTTCATCATATGGGATAATTAGTTGCTAGAGAAACTTTATATTAAAATAGAAACTTTATATGGATATCTCAATATCTCATAAAATAGAAACTTTATATTTCAAGGTTCATTTGGAACGATTCCAATTATGCCCTCATTGATAACACTTTACCAATAGGCTTTCATTGGTCATGAGTGACGTCTAGCAATGTGTCATGACGTACCCTAGGTGTGGGTGAATAGCAGAACTAATATGAACCCTTCTTGTTACTTAATCCCTCATCCTCTAATGTCACTGTTAAGATAATCAAGTATGGTTATTAAGTCAAACCCTATCTTAACAATTTGTTATATGTTCTACAAAATATAATTCTCAATATGATGAACCTGATGAAACTCTTTCACAGTTCACCTATCACCATGGCCATGGATTTCAAATTGAGAATTATTTTTGTGAATGAATCCTGATATTCTCTCTCATAATAGTGAGAGTGATGATTCCTTATTGACCACTCATCTATCTTCATGTCTAACTTATTAGAGCCAATGAGTACGGATTACATCTTTAAGGTTAAGGCTGTACAAAATACTATCAAACCCTAACAACTAAAGCATAAGACAGCTATGGTGTCTAAGGTCTAAGGATTACCAAATTAATGGACGTAACATAAGAATTTTCATTTGACTTAATCTCCATAAGAATATTTTTGCAGATCATGTTCAGTGTACATGTTCTCTAACATGCACCCACAGATTAACTATAGTGTCACTACACCGATATGAAAGACTACCTATCCTCCCATTAGAGCTAGTTTAAATCTGTGCTACTCTTAATGTTTATAAATGTCCACTTTATAAACCTGTGAGTATGAACTTATTTTAGAATAAATGTGTATGAGAAATATGAGTCTCCATATCTCAACAACTTGAGATACATATTTCTCTTATCATTTATTCATGGACCTTATCATATATATATATATATATATATATATACACGATAAGTTGTACCTTCAAATTAATATAATATGAAATTTATATGCCATTTAGGATTGGTTTTAGGGCATACCTCTAATAGAAAATTCACCGAAAAACTCAAACAGTTTCATCAGAAAGTTCAAATTTTCGCAAAAAAAATATGCAGGACCCAAATGTAGCAAACGAAGGCTTCAAAAATAGAAATCGAAGGGTAAAAATGAAGAAAATGGTGCGAAAATACCTTTAATCGGCTTGGACTTCAAAAATGGGTGATGAATCAAAGTGAAGAAGGTACAGGAATGTCAAAATCTCTCCGGCGAGCTCGAAAGGATTCCGGCAACAATTTTGAACGAAGACAATGAACAGTGGGAGGGAAAACTCATATTCCCTCCATAAATAGCTTGTTACAAAAGCCATCTCCTGATGAGCGCCACGTATCATCATCCGATGATCTCGAGCAAACCAAGCGGCAGATTCATCATTGCGCTTGTCAAACGTCGCCTCTATCTCGATTCCCAAGGTAATAGCAGTGCCTCGAGTCGCGAAACCTCATTAATGCTCAAAACAGTCCGTTCCATTTTCAATGCAAGCATCATTATTTCCTGATCCCCAATCAATTCATAATTCTCGTCAAGAACACCAATCTCTTTCTTTGCATTTACAAGAACTAAAGACCTCAAAATAAACGACCCGATGTGTTTTATCAAAACTATTTTTATCAATTCCATGCTTCCAGGATTGATCCTGACCTATGAAGTAGACAGAGTACTCAACACCGATGTTCTTCTAGACTTGCTAATCTACTGATTAAATTCCGCAACGAATTATTTACCGAACCAATTTACTTCCATGAATGACTTTTGTAAACTGCCCTCATTGAAGTTGGGGGCAACTGAAGAGGGTAAAAACCGTAAGACTATTTAATGATCTACACGTGGACAAGATGTTACCCGATCTGTTTGTCTTGAGAAGTGGATCGATCAGAAGTAATCGAGCTATATGAGAATCCTGATCTCATTAACCGCCCGGTAAAGACGGTCCATTACCAGCTGTGTTGATAAGCTGAGCATTTAATGAATCAGATAGCTTTTGGATATTTGAGGAATATCTATTGTCGGACATTAATGTACCACTGATCTTTTTGCTTTTAAAACTGATTTGCTCGTCGGAGTTTTGTAGGAAGAACACCACACCGGTGTAAGTGATTGGAGCTTATCCCAGTAAAGCATGCCGACCTGATTAACTTTGTTTTTACCTCTTTTCGACATCATCAGTTATGATTCTTGAGGAGAGTAGAGGATCAATCTCAAGGGGGAGTTGAACTTAATGTAGATTACACGTGAAGGATGCGATTGTTGAGGTTCACGTATGGGTTGTTCCATATTGGAAAGAGGTTGAAAAGAAGATAGCTTAATATACAATAAATGGACTCACCACTAATTAATGAGCTTAAGCTTTTTAAGTGGATATGGGTTCCGGACTTGTATATTGAGCTTGTTTGTTTGGATTTTGGACTCCCCATCTCCACAACAGAAAAATGATGTGTATGTCAAGGGTTGACATGAAAAGTGGTAGTATTGACCATAATTTGGATTATTTGAATTTAAAATTCACTCAAAGAGGAAGAGTCTCCTTGAGTTGTGTGATCATGCAGCTTTAGTAGTTAATGGTGGGAGTTCCAATTTTGTTAATTACGAGGATCAGGTTGATGGAAGTAGATTATCAATAGGAAGTTTAGCCTCAATGAAAAACTCTCATTCTTTGGGCATGAATATGGGCATGGGCCTTGGCAAAGAGAGATATTTTGACCCCTATTATTAAGGTTTTGCACTTCGAGAAAGATGATGTGTATGTAGAGGGTTGACATGAAAAGTGGTAGTATTGACCATAATTTGGATTATTTGAATTTAAAAATTCACTCAAAGAAGAAGAGTCTCCTTGAGTTGTGTGATCATGCAGCTGTAGTAGTTAATGGTGGGAGTTCCAATTTTGTTAATTATGAGGATCAGGTTGATGGAAGTAGATTATCAATAGGAAGTTTAGCCTCAATGAAAAACTCTCATTCTTTGGGCATGAATATGGGTATGGGCCTTGGCAAAGAGAGATTTTTTTACCCCTATTATTAAGGTTTTGCACTTGGAGGATGATTGTGGGCTAGAGAAGTTTGGGAAGTGTGTGGGCTTCAGGTCTTTTACAGATAATGTTAGGTCTGAGTTCCATGAGAATGTGGTGTTTTCGTGTGATGGAGATAGTTGTAGGGAATTAAAGATTCGAAAAGTCTAGGTTGTGAGGAATTAAAGGGTAAAAAGGGTTTGCTTGAACCCAATTTAGGTGGAGTTCACAAAAATAATGGGGAGGAGAGAAGAAAAGTAAAACGTACGTGGTGGCTTTTTGTCAAGAGTTTCTGTCAGAAAAAAAGACTTTTGGATGATTTGCTAGAGAAAAGAAAGGGTAGACATATAGGGAACAAAAGGGATTGGAAAAAGGGTTTTAAGAATAGGGTGGGGGATTGGAATCGAAGAAGGAAAGGTCTTTGAGAAAATTAAGAAGTGGAACATGTATCGGTGTTGGCCGGACAGGGGAATTGCAAATCGCAACAAAGTAATCCTTGAAGATGCCAAAGCTGTATGGAATCTGGAATGTAATTTGGGTGCTAAATGTAATAGTGTTAAATGTTATAATTTTCTGGGTTCCTTTACTGCTGGTGTTTGTTGGCGGTCTAGTTAATTTGGCTCTGTGGTTTGGTCCTTAATTTGGGTTGGGTGCCTTGTGAGGTCCTCATGCTATGGCTGAAGGCTAGTATTGTTACGGGGTTGGTTTTTTGTAATGGTTAAGATAGGTGTGAAGTTCGGACTGATGCATTGGTTTGTGGTGGCCGGTGGGGTTGAATAAGGAATTTGCTTATGCTTAATTTGTATTTTTGTATAGGAATGGTGCTAGTATCATTGTTGTTTCAATGCTATCAGGGGTAGGTTGGTTTGGGCAACTCTTGTAATATGTGTGGTCTTTTCCTTAGTTTTAATTTCTTTCTGTTTTTGCTTGTGGTAGTAGGGGTTTGGATGTTGATGGCTTGGTTTGGAATATAATATTTGGGTGGTGGGTGGTATTTATGTTGGGGTGTTCTGTTCCTGTACTATTATAAATTTTAGATATTAATATAAATTTACTTGTCATCATATTTTTACAATATTACTATTTATTTACATATAAAAATTCTAAATACTAATAAAAAATTAATTAAAGGAATTTGTATTTTGATCAACCAACTGTTGAATTAGATACACTATTTACGTAAGTCATACATATCAAAAAGTCACAGTGGTCCAACAATCAAATTTTAAAAGATCTCAATTTTAAAATATTATATTATTTTTTAATATCTAAGTATAATAATTTTGATAGTGATACTTTAATTATAAAAAACGATCATTGGATGAGATTTTCCATTTATGTAAGTTATGCATGCAAAAAATCATGTTGATCCAATGGTCATTTTTTTTAAAATGCCACATTTTTTTTAGGAAAAAAATTTGTGAGATTATATTTTCACAGTTTAGAACATTTAGATGATTTCTCAGCCATCGGATCTATGTGATTTTTGCATATATAATGTGTATACGCGGAACATCTTATCAACCGGTTAGTTTCTCAAAATATCTATTCCATGTTGAGTTTTGCAAAGCATGAGTAAGAACCTTATGCAAGAACCATGTATTCATAAGAAAAAATACTTATTTTGGTTTCATCCAAATTGTATATCATATATATGGTTCTTATCCATGTCTTACAAAACCTGACATGGGGTTGTTATTTTGTGAAACTGACCGTTGGATAAGATGTTCCACGCATAAACATTATGCATGCAAAAACTCACATATATCTGATGGTTGGTTTTTGAGAATATATCTAAATTGTTTAAAGTGTGTAACTATAATCTCATAGTTTTTTTTTTTTTTTTAAATGACCATTGGATCAACATGATTTTTTGCATGCATGACTTACATAAGTGAAACATCTCATCCAATGGTCGCTTTTTAAAATGTCTGTGTGAAAATTATTATACTTAGATATTAAGAAATAATATAATTTTTAATATTGAGATATTTTAAAATTTGACCGTTGGATCACTGTGATTTTTGGTTTGTATGACTTACATAAATAGAGTATCTAATCCGATGGTCTATATATCAAAATACAAATTCTTTTAATTTTTATTTTATTAGTATTTAGATTTTTTATATGTAAATAAATAGTAATAATATATTTTTTTAATTTTATTTCAATTTTTTTTAAAAAAAAATAAAGAACCAAGGTCCAATCCGATGCAATCCGAATTTAATTAGGATTGATCCAAATTCGGTCCAAATTTAATTAAGATCGGACATGGTACTGTCCTAATCCAACTAGGTAATTAGTCCTCATTTCTCGCCAATATGATCGGATCGAATCCGAGTTGCACACCTAGTTTTCATGCACAAATGATCCAAATAAGAAGTTTCTAAAGGATATATAAAACAGGTATTTAAAAAATAATAATAATAATTCATGGCTCATGTAAGCAATATCGATTAATGGGCCTAATGACAGTTTGGATGGAAGAGTGTAGATGCAGGAATTTTGCTTTTCAGCGCTACATAAGGGCCGGGATACAGGGTAATTTCAAAAATCCAAGGGGTACATGACAATATATTAGTAATTAGGTAAATTAATTAACTTAGGAAATCTAGATGTAATTTATATAAGGAATTTAAGCAGCAAATTTTATTAAAAAAAAGGTATGAAAATAATCACTGGGTCATTGCCCTACAATGCTTAAACCATGCTGGGAATTCCTTCAACCAAATTATAGTATCCATAATAGGCAAAGCTCTCCTTGCTGAGATATGAGCTACGTTATTACACACTCTGAAAGCAAAACAAAATAAGTTTCCAGAAAAATGACTTCCACTTCAACCTCTAATTTTTTTTTTTTTTTTTGATAACTG
Organism: Hamamelis virginiana; assembly: GCA_017140935.1. NCBI lineage: Eukaryota > Viridiplantae > Streptophyta > Magnoliopsida > Saxifragales > Hamamelidaceae > Hamamelis > Hamamelis virginiana. The sequence continues at coordinate 25,641 of JAESVK010000584.1, read as the reverse complement.
GGAACAGCCCCACGGATATGCCCTTCAGACCCACCCATGTGATCCAAACCCGGGGAATTAGCACAGCAACCCACCGCCATACTTCAACCTCTAATTACTTCTTCAACAACTGATTTATTATAATTACTTAAAGAAATCTTGGATCGACAAGTTCGCATGAAGCAGCATCAACATGGTGGCATATCTGGAGGTGGAGGTAGCATCTGTGCTTCTGGGCTTTCACCATTTTTCGTGATGAATACCGTATCCATGCCCCAACTCATGTGACGGTCTAAATGGCAATGCATGAACCACAAGCCTGTATACATATAATGTATCCATATTAGTAATTAATCATAATTAGAGTTCGTTATGCTATACATCACGATAGCAAATCCTTACAAGTATCGCTATAATAAGAAAATAAGGGAAAAATCACAAATGGATAGTTTTAAAATTCTTGTAGTGATACTTATAACAATACCTTATAACTATACATAGCATTTTTCTAATAATAATGATGATGATGATGATGAAGCCAAGAAACGTACCAGGGTTGCTTGCTTTGAATCTTATAGCAGTCCAACCATTTTTAGGGACAATGACCGTATTCTGAAGAGGAGGGTCAACAAGATTATATCCCAAAGGATCCTTATCTTTGTTGAAACTCCCAAATCCCCAACCAACAACGTAAAAACTGTGTCCATGCAAATGCATGGGATGATCTGTCCCTGAAACCAGGTTTGTGTTCTGGAAAACCAGCTCCACTGTAGAGTTATATTCAAGTACTTTCACTTCTGTCGCTATTCTTGGCACCTCTAGTTTTGATGGAAGATTATCCGCCGTAAAATTAAACAAGAGTGGTGGAAAGCTAGGGAAATAATCTCCATATACACCACTGATGTTAAAATAGTAAGCTTTCAATATATCGGTTGAGGGTGATACAAAGCTTATGTTGTTGATGCTAGCAAGGAGCCGGTTACCGCCGGGTCCCTCGCACGTGTTATTGGGGCATGTGACTAAGTTAACAGATGTTGTGAATATTAGTTTAGTACTAATATTCAATGGGACTTTAATTGGATGTTGCTCGTTGGCTAAACTTCTAAGGGTACTTGTGAAATTAACGGAGGCACTTGTGTCATTATAGTAAGGAAGATTGGGGAAGATGGGGGTTGAAGATGGAGTGTAGTTTCCTTTGTATTGGACAATGGCTGTGGTGGTTGTGTTATCATAGGAAGCCCCATCATCAGAATAAGCTTTAGCAGCCATGTAATAGTGATCGAGCGGTTGGTTTGCTTCTAACAACACATCCATGGTTTGTCCGGGGCCTATGGAGATATAATGTCTTTTCAATGGCTTGGTATAGCTTGCATCTGTCCCTACGACTGTGATTTGATGGTTTGCAATGGAGAAGAAGAGAATGTCTTGAAGTGCAACATTGATTATGCGGAGGAGATAAGTCTTTCCATAATCCACCATTAGCTTGTATGTGCCTGCAAATACGTGCAAGGTAAGCTTTAATTTTTTATCCTACAATTGCTACTTACCTTCAAAAATACTAATTATATATGGTAGAGACCATATTTTTCGATTTATTTCTTTGAAAAGAAATCTAAAAGAAAAGCAAGTTTCAGAATCTATATATTTTTTTTTTTTTAACTTTTTAAAAGTACTTTTTTTTTTTTTTTTTTTTTTTTTTTTTTTCTGGGGTTGTCACCTCCAGGCCGGCCTCCAGTCATTTTTTTTTTTTTATTTATTAAAAAAAAAAAAAAAGAAACAGCATTATAGAACCCTATCACATTAACATTCAAGCATGAAATATATGGGAATAATAAGGGAAACTAGAACCCGTATGATCTATCTAATTTATTAAGAAAATAAAATTATTCCAAATGGTTGGCACATGATCGAGACTTTATACCTGATTTTGAGCACGGATAGAGATCACCGGGTTGACCATTGACTAGGAATGCATCAGAAACGTTAGGGTCAGCTCCAGTCAGAAGAGCATCTTCAAGAACCGCATTCGCATCTTTATTCCACCACTCTCCTACATTTTTAGACATTTTCAATTAATATTCCACTGTTAATGGTTTTTTTCTAAAATGTTTCCCATCAATCATATATATACCTATCAATCTCATTCTTACTTCAGCTGAAGTATATATATATATATATAACTTGAGAAATCAAACAACGATTATATATTAGGAAAACAATATTATACCCAATATTATAGGCACTTCTGCATTAGGCTTTGGAAAAGGATAAGTAGTTCCAATATCGGGGTAGACAATGATAGCACCATGGACCGTGGCTCGTGTCCAGTCACTGTGAGCGTGCCACCAAATAGTTCCTTCCTCTGTGGAAAGTATTATCTTTTGTGTAAATTTCCCTCCCGGTTGAATTCCGCACTGTGTTATGTACTCAGGACCATCTGACCATGGATTCCTAGGCTGTTTAACTCCATGCCTGCAAAAGCATTAACACTACTATTAGCATATATATATATATATATATATATAGATCGAATATGATATATACATGCACAGGCACAGAGTCTTACCAGTGAAGGGTGACATTTATATTGCCCTTGTTATAAACATCCACAATGATTGTTTCTCCTTTGTGGGCATATAAAGTTGGGCCGGGGAATTGTCCATTTACGGTTAAGATGTTCTTTGTGCGACAAAGTCTAGTGTACTGAGCTTCTTTCACCTGAATCCAAAAGCCATATTAATTACTTAATAACCATATATATATATAACTAAGCAAAAATATATGTCTTTACGTACGTAAATATATGCATGCATGATGCATAAGCTAATCTTATATCGACATTCTTATATATATATATATATATATATATATATATATATATATATATATATAGTTGGATTAGATACTATATATATGGATGAAAAATCACGGTGATTATCCAATATTAGAATTTCAAAATATAGATATGAAAAATTGTGACTGTTAAAAACTATCACAGTTTTTGTCAGTGATATCTTTGAGAAACTGACTACTGAATCATTGTGATTTGGCAGACATGACATGCATAAGTATAGTATATAATCTAACTGTCACTTTTTCAAAATATGTATCCCATAATTATATATGCTTACCAATATAGCTCATAGGTAATCGAAGAATACCAATATTTTGAAAAACTGACTGTATATATATAGTTTTAGGGAGAAATTGAGTACAAATGAGGTGATAGTGTTTTACCACAAAAGTATAATGAGCCAAAGCTTGACAATGGAGGAGCCTAGCCAATAGCAAAACCCCTATAATTTGCAAGATGGAAAATTGCATGATTGGCCACATTTCTTAGCAAACAAAACTCTACTTCTTCTAGCTACGACTTCCTTCTCTTCTGTTTTATAGCTTCAATGATCTGTTTAGGTATTTATAAAGGTTTAGATTGGAACCTTTCATGTTTGACACTGTCTACTTTAGCGTACGTGCAACCGAACGACCATGTTTTTCATTCAGAATTCTCTAGATTCCTACTTTTCTTTGTATCCATCTGTTATTCAAACCTTTTGGAACTTACGTATGCTACTTGAGTTGGGTGAGATTCCTTTTTTCAAACAAGTAGCACTAGAAACAATTGTTAGATCATTTGGAATATTAAATTTTGATTTTGGCACTATGACACGTGGCATGAATGCACTTGGATGGTCTCATGCATTTTGAGTGTTTGACCCAGAGAATTAATTTATTCGGACAAATTAAAAGATGTAATTGTTCAGTCCACATGCGTCAAATGGTACCTTGCTGCCTAGGATTCCAAATTCTAGAAAGAGAATGAATTGTTAGGTCATGGTGGGGCTCCATCGTTTTCAAGATAAATGAAAATTGATAGACAACAGTTTTGGTTTAACATGCACTTTAAGATGAGGTGAAAGTAGAAATTTGGAGCATATCTTAGGAGTCGTCAAATTTTGATGAAAAGTCAAATTTGAAAATTAATTTGACCATTCAGCCCTTCAACAGACGCATCAAATGTTAGTAAGTCAAAATAGTTTTGTTTTCTATGTCTTTAAGGGTTAATAAAGAGAGCTAAATTCTTCAAATTGCCACATTGGTTACTATATATATATTATTTTTAATTAAAAAGGACTAAAGGAACCATTTTCGCACGCCTACATTCACCTCAAAGTGTTCGAAAGATTAGCATAGACGCTAGGGACAAATAACACATGCTCAGAATTTATAAATAATTAATTTTCGATCACCCCAATTAATTAATATTAATATTTACAAATAATATGTTAATATCACCGCAATTCTTTGGCAAGGAGATGAAACACTATGTTACCCAAAAATGCTATAGCACCATACATTTTAACTTGAAATTAAAAATCATTCTGACGTGTCCGATTTTGATTTGTGTGTGAAAAATATGTAATAGATTAGAGTGGAAAAACCTCACCACTCATAGTAGGATACGTCAGGTATATTTTTAATTTTAGGTTAAAGTGTTTCTCTTATGTTACCCCCTATTTTTATTTTTATTTTGGATTTTTTGGTTCCATTTGGCCAAAATTTTAATGGTACGTTTGGTTGGTTCAATAAAAGCTTGATAACATGTCATTGTTCCTGGGGAAATAAAAATGTAGAATGATTTTGGGTGTTTAAAGTTTTATTTATTATTTGAAATTATTCCCTTTCTCATCATACTGCAAGGAAAAAGCTTCCTTTTATA
>JAESVK010000584.1:0-15942 GCA_017140935.1 Hamamelis virginiana | reverse complement strand
GTAAGAAGACCAATCAAGTCTTAGTACATGGCATTTTAACGGGATGGTACCCAATTAGCATGCCCTAGAAATAGTTTTTTACTCAGAAAAATGCCACGAACAAGGTGATGTAATTATTTTTGCAGTTTATGGGACCCATAGTCTGCTTTTTAGGTATGCCCTACTTTAAAGGGGTTGTACCTTTTATTATAATTCATTCATTTTGATTCCAATTTATTTGAAACTTAACCTCCCAACGTTTTGACATGTTCTAAACGCAATGGTGAGCTCAGCCTCTTCTCAAAATATTTCCATCATTGTCAATTTCATTGTGAATTTTAAATTTTTTTCTTTGAAGGATAATTGTTCTCATTTAGATCGATAAAAAAAAAATTGTAAAATGCTTGGGGATCATTAAATTAGTCTTTAATAATTATAAAAGCATCTTTGTGTACTGCAAAATTAGGGTGTCTATATCGACCAAACATGGTTTTCACAAAATATGTGAGAAATTGTGAATTGAAAGATAATTTTAGAGCCATCACATGGCTAGCTTAGTGAGCTGTTAGCCTTTAGCAACTCCCATCAAATTCACATTGATAAAATGAGAAATTGTTATAGGCCCCTTTTAGGTAATACCAGGGTTACACATGCACATATATTTTAATGTTTTATTTCATTTTATATGCCTAGCAAGTTGTGTAGGAATTTTTTATGGGTATTATGATTTGTGTGTGTGGGCTTTCACTACCCACACACAACCTGTTGTATTATTTGAAAAGCAATTATTTTGAGAACCTCATAATTTTGAGTGATCATGTACCTACCTATCGTGGCCTAATCATAATTTTGAGTGATCATGTACCTACCTACCTAGCTATTATTTTACACATGCACATATATTTTAATCATGATAAATTATGATTATTTTTTATTAATCTATGATCCATATATATGAATGGTTTATCCTATCGATAAATCATTATTTGGTTGGATGCTTAAAGCAGTAAAGAAAATGATTAGCTACTTTGCACTTGGTGGCCTAATCATATGCTATCGATAGTATGTCATCTAAGTCATTGCATTTAATTATTTTGCTTTATCATGCTTGGGAATCCATTTTGTATTACGAATTCTAGCACATAGATAAAAGTCTCTCCATTTAATAAATGTGGATATTTATGAGTGTATGTTTTTCTTGTACATGCATAATAAATATTATTATGATATCCTCAACTTTTTAGCAATCCTGGTCTGTCGCTTCAATTATCTGCCATCAAAACACTAATGGAACCAATTATGAAGATTGGTATGAGTTTCCCATTATCAATTTAGAGATTATGACTCTAGATTTGGCTTTGAGAGTTGAGGCATTTGGAAAACCCACTAATGAAAGCTCTGCTGAGGAAAAATCCCATTATGATCGCTGGGAGCATTCCAATAGAACTTGTTTTATGATTATGAAGTACACCGTAGATAAGGCAATTAGACAGAATATAGCCCATACTAATAATGCTAAGGAGTTTTTGGATGCCATTGGGAAGAAATTCACTAAATTTGACAAGGTTGACAAGGGAACTTTTATGAAATAATACTTACTACCACAACGAATGATGGTGTTAGACTGTTAGTGGAGTTCGTGAACACATCACGAAGCTCACTCATTTCTTCAACAAGTTAAGGGCAATGGAAGTTGAGTTGTTAGATATCTTTCTTGTGTGGCAATGCTTGATTCTTTGCCATCTCAATTTGATGCACATAAGACCACTTATAATGCCCTGAAAGAAGAATGGACATTTAATGAAATGATTGCTATTCTTGCTCAAGAGGAGGAGACAATAAAAAAAAGCTAAATGTCATAGTGCCCTTGTAGTTACTAAAGATGGTGGAAAGTACAATAGGAAATTTTTCAAGAGAAATAGCAACAATAAGGCTAATACTGCAAAGAACTATGGAAAATCTCTTCCACACGCCGGCGCATGGACTTTACTTGGGCCTAAATAACATAGTTTCAAAGGAAAATGCAGATGTTGTCATATTGTCGGACACAAGAGGATAGATTGTCCAAAGTTTAAGGCTTGGCTAGAAAAGAAAGGTACACCTGTCACATTAGTGTGTTGAGTCTAATCTAGTTGTTGTGCCTTCTTATACTTGGTGGCTAGATACTAGTGCGACCATTCATATTACAAATTTTTTACAGGCCAGGACTTAAGTAGCCACAGAAAACCGAATGAAAATGGGTTGATTATAACTATGAGAAATGGCGTGAGCTTGATAAATGCTGCTTATATACCTTCCATAAGAAGTCTTGTATCTATTTCTCTTTTGGATCAATGTAAATATTCTTAATTTTACGTCCTATTTTAGCTCATCATTCTTCTTGTACTCCTCTTGTGCATAATGTGGGAGAATCAATGAAAAATCCTCTATGTTGTGGGCACAAACGCTTAGGTCACATTTTTAGATACAGATTGGAAAGACTAATCAAAGATGGTATCCAGCCTTGTGGAACTAGATTTTTCTGATTTCGAGATTTGTATTGGTTGTGTGAAAGGGAAACTTTCTGCTAATTAAGATCAGAAAGTGTTTTTACAAGAATAGGTACTTGCTCAACTAGATTCTATTTTTGAGATATTCGCTCATTTTTTACATTTTGTGTTTTAATGACCTATGCTGTCCAAGTGGGAGACTGTTGGATTTATTTACTTGGTGGACTAGCATAGTCATTTGGGCTTTATAACAATTGGATTTATTGTGGGCCCATAAGGGGATGGACCTAGATTTGGACACTTGATGAAGCCCCTGTTCTCACCCAACAATATACATCAATTGTCCCCTTAAACTGATGTTATGTTTGTATGATTTAGGATTAAGGCAGAGAACGGTTCAACCTCTTTCTCTCTCTACGAAAACATCTTACACATGCTTTCTTCCAGCCATAAGCAAGAAAATTAGCTTAAAAAGAAGGATTTGATGGACGAGCCCATTACTCATGAAGATATGTTTTATTTAACATATGCTATTGATGAAATTTGTATACTTGGGTAAGAAATTTTAACAAAAGAATGTTCTGCACTAGTTGGGGTTCGGTTCTTAGCAGTGGTTTGGCGGGCTGTGGTGATTTCCATGCTTTGTTTTGGTCTATTATATTTGTCTTTGGTAATTTTTTCTTTATGTATGCGATCGAGGCATTGGGTTTTTGGTGGGCCTTATCTGTATGGATGTTTTTGGGCGTTTATGGGTGTTAGTTTTCTTTGGGTGTTAGTTTGCTATTGTAATAAATTTTAATTTAATAAAAAAAATTTGCAGATAAGAAAAAAAAGAAGAAGAAGGAACCGCAATGCGACTGCAATACATCACTCATTATGTTGACTGCAATGCATCACTTATTATGTTAGCAGAGTGGGTCTCATACATTCTTATTTTGTACAGAACTTACATTCTAAGCACATATGTTTCAATTGATATTTCTTGAGATCAATTTCCTTCTCTTTTTTCCCCCACAAGAGTTATATATGTGCTATGTGCCCATCCAACCAGAGAGAGATGTGGGGTCGGGTAGCTACAGGAGTAAACTCAAAGCGTTGAGTCAATTTTCAATCAAGAGTGGAACACTCTTTGGACCTGTTTGGGTTAGCTTTTTGTAAAATCACTTTTGGAGAACTATCACTTCACATATTTCTTTAGAATTAAGTTCAAACAATGTCTTCACATATCAAAATTTCCATATTAGAAGTGTTTGTGGTAAAAGTTGGGCCAACTAGCTATATCACTCCTTAGAATTAAGTTCAAACAATATCTTCACATATCACTTTTGAAAACTATCACTTCACATATTTCTTTAGAATTAAGTTCAAACAATATCTTCACATATCACTTTTGAGAACTATCACTTCACATATCTCTTTAGAATTAAGTTTAAGCAATATCTTCACATATCAAAATTTCCATACTATAAGTGTTTTGGTAAAAGTTGTGCCAACTAGCTATATCCTATCACTCCTTAAGTTGTCTCGAAGTAATTATCAGTACTCCATCTTTTAAATTAAGTAAAATTTTGAGTTCCAAAAGTAATTTTAAGAGAAGCTAATACAAACGGATCCTTAATCAAGTTCTTGAAAGAGTGCCGATTAGAAACGCATCAGAAGGTGGAAAACAAAACTTTTTCATCGCATTCATCCATATGATGTTCTCAAACGATGAATCGAATCATAAAAATAATTTAAAACATTAAATTAAAGCTTACTTGATGTTCCTTTGATGGATGTTCTCGTAAAACCTCGAGCTCCAAAAGTATGGAAGCCTATAATGAAAGTCCACACGAATATAAGACTCCTTGAACCCCTTGTATCTTCACAACCCTTGTGTGAGAATGCAATATAGAGAGGGAAGAGAGGATGTCGGCTAGGAGGGAGGCACACATAAGAGTGGCCGGCCCTAGGGTTTCTCCCTTTTATTTATAGTCCTCTCCTCTTTTAATGATGTTTGGTTACAAGTGCTAGCTTGACCAAACATCATATAGTATAATAATATCCTTGTTATTTATATTCTTAATCCCTTTAATTATTAACCTTTAATAACAAGGATTAAGCTTATATAAATTAGAATATTCCCCTCCCACAAATTCAAGAAGATCAATTATGCCCTTATGTGTGTGACCCATTGAGTTCACCCCAACCTAGTAGTGACAGGGAACATCTCAATGTTTCCCAAAATAGAAACTTTCTATTTTTGGTTCGATTGGAACAATTTCAATTTTGCCCTCAATGATAACACTTATCATTAGGCTTTCACTAGTCATGAGTCGCATCTAGCAATGTGTCATGACATGCCCTAAGTGTGGGTAAATATACTTGTATAAATGAACCCTTCGTGTAATAGATAATCCTTCACCAATCAATGTCATGATTAAGTTAGTTGGGTATAGATTTATATCAAACCCTAACTTAATCCCGTGTTAGTAATTCACCAAAATATAAACTCAATTAGGTTAACTAATGAAAACACTTTTTCTCGGTTATCCTTCTGCTTTGGCCAAAGACTTTATTGAGTTATTATTTGTGAATTAACAGTGACATTCTCTATCATCCACATATAGGACAAGAAAAGTGACTGTACTCCAACTAACCTTTTTATACGCACATGGTTCATCCATATTCTGAATAAAGCCAAACGATTTGACTGTTTCGTTGAATCAGATGTTCCAGTTTCGAGAAGTTTGCTTTAGTCTATAAATGGACCGTTGTAGCTTGCACACCTTGTGGTCCTCACCACTGGATATGAAGCCCTTAGGCTGTTCCATATAAAGATCTTACTCAATGTTTCCATTAAGGAAGATGGTCTTTATATCCATTTGACATATCTCATAGTCATAGTGTGCTGCTATAGCTAGCAAGATCCTAATGGATTTTAGCCTGGAATAGAACCACAACGTCTTGTTGGCCGTCTCCGACTAGCATGCTGCTCTTATTCTATGATAACATTTGCTATCACCTCGAAATCATTACGATCGTCATCAAAAAACAAATCATATATGAGGTTATTTAAAGCCATAGAGTAGGATATTGAAATTTGAAGGGCAAATGAATATTGTAATGGATGAAAATGATGAAGGAAAATGATCATATTTATAGATGAAATTTATGCAGTCAAACTCAAAATTTTGAATTTGGATTTGAAAATTTAAATTTGAATTTTAGCAATTTAAAATTTTGAATTTTGAATTTTGGCAGTTGCAATTTTGAATTTTAAATTTTGGCGGTTGAAATTTTGAATTTTGATATTAAATTTTAGCGCAATAGATTTGAAATTTTGAATTTCCTATTTCAGAAAAAATTGAATTTTGAATTGGCATATGGAAATTATGTTTTGAATTTAGAATTTTGGCAAATGAAAGCAAATTTTTTTATTTGAATTCTAAATTTTCTTACTTCAATTTAATTTATGACTATTAAAAATTAGGTGTTAAAATACAATTATCTATAAAATATACTATTTAAAAAAATTCGTTATAAAATATAGCAGTTGCAACATATTCAAAATTATGGTTTTACAAAAAGTCAAAATAATATTAAAATATTAATGGTTAGGCACTTTGGTATGCATTTTCATTTGGATAGGCAAAGTGGGGAAGCAAAATACTATTTAGCTGTTTTGGAGAGCAAAATGCTTCTTGATGATGGAGTTGCTCTAATGGTCAATTGAAATGCGTGACATATATTGAGATACATGCAAATTATGATCGGCTTCATTGAAATACATGGTCTGGCACAGCATCGATCTATATATATGTACCCATTTAGGCATTTATATAAAATAAAAAGAATAAAAATAAGTAATTTAATTTGCACCTGTTTTTTTCCCCAAAAGCTGAGAGATTTTATTGAAATACGTCTGAAAAACAGCCCCCTGAAGCCATGCAGTTGGCCGGGACTTCCTCCAACCAAACCATACAAATTAAGTGTCCTCAATAGACAGAGCTCTCCTGCCTAATATACAAGCTACATTATTACACACTCTGTCTTTCTCTGTCTCTCTGTCTCCAAAGTAAAAGAGAATAAGCTTACATTAACTGACCGCCTTAGCTAGGATGAGAGCCTCTAGCAAAATAATCTCCATTAGCTTTCATCCTTTAATGACTTCAACATGGTGGCAAATCTGGAGGTGGGGGTAGCATCTGTGCTTCTGGGCCTTCACCATTTTTTGTAATGAATGTCATGTCCATGCCCCAAGTCAGGTGACGCTCCAAATGGCAATGCACGAACCACACCCCTGTTATACACAAAATGTACGTACCCGTATTTCTTAAAATTTGCTACTAGTAAATTTAATAATAACAATAATAACAATAACACAACAATGATTATATTAATTTAATCCATTAGGGCCAGGATAGGACTGTCTCTGCTTTATATTCCTTGCAGTTCCATGAATTTTAGAGAGAGAATTTAAATTAGAAAAGTTGACTAAGTTCAATTAAAAAAAGTCAACTTTTTTTTTATTTTTTTTTTCTAAACTGCATGGAACTTCACCAATATAAACTTGAGAAGACCCTAATTGTTGAAGGTGTGAGGGGGAAATGATTAGGATTATGTTAGTTCTAAAGGTAGAATCCTTCCATATAACAAAAAAATAAAAAATAATAGTAACCATGCAACATACCAGGGTTGCTTGCTTTGAATCTTATAGCAATCCAGCCATTTATAGGGACGAGGACGGTATTCTGAAGAGGAGGATCAACAAGATTATAATAAAAAGGATCCTTATATTTGTTGAAATTCCCAAATCCCAAACCAACCACATAAAAACTTTGTCCATGTATATGCATAGGATGATCAATCGCTGCAACCAGATTTGTGTTCTGGAATACAATCTCCACTGTAGAGTTATATTCAAGAAATCTCACTTCTGTGCCCCATGTCGGTACTTCTAGTTGCAATGGAAGATAATCCGCAGTAAAATTAAATACTAACGGTGGAAAGCTAGGGAAATAATTTCCATATACACCGCTAATGTTAAGATAGTAAGCTTTCAATATATCCGTCGAGGGTAATGCATAGCTCACATTGTTCATGCTTGCAGCGAGCCGGCTACCATTGGGTCCTTCACATGAGTTATAGGGGCATGGGAACACATTAATAGATGTAGTGAATATTAATTTGGTGCTCATCTGCAATGGGACATTAATTGGATGTTGGTCACTGGCTAAACTCCTAAGGCTTGCAGTGATGTTCACTGCTGCATTTGTGTCATTGTAACATGGAAGATAAGGTAAGGAGGGGAATGAAGATGGAGTGTAGGTTCCTTTGTATTGGACAATGGCTGTGGTGGTTGTGTTATCAAAGGCAATCCCAGAATCACTAGAATAAGCTCTAGCGGCCATGTAATAGTGATTTGGCTGTTGGTTAGCTTCTAATAACACATCCATGGTTTGTCCAGGGGCTATTGTTATGTAACTTCTTGTCAATGGCTTGGTATAGCTTGCGTCTGTTCCCACAACTGTTATTTGATGTCTGGCAATGGCGAAGAAGAGGATATCTTGAAGGCCAGCATTGACTATGCGGAGTAGATATGTTTTGCCATATTCAACTATTAGCTTGAATGTTCCTGCAAATTATGTACAAGGGTAATTGGATTCTACTTTTTATAAATTGGTAGTACCAAAAATTATTACATTATTATTCAAAGCATTCCTATAGAGTAGCGAATTAGCAAATAGCAAGAAATTAAATAAAAATCATGAAGAATATGTATATATATATATATGTATGTATGTATTCCTAATCCTGTAAACAAAATTATGTAAGTGTGAAGCTAATTAATAATTGTGGGATATATATTTTGAAAAACTAACTATTAAATTAGATATTCTTCTAAAGTATATCATGCATAAAAAAATTACGTTGATCCAATATCAAAATCTCAAAATATAGATTATGAAAAATTTTGAATGATGAAACCTATCATAGTTTTTCCCAATAGTATTTTTGAGAAACCGATTATTGGATCACTGTGATTTTTAGTATATATGACATGAATGAGTATAGTATCTACTCCAATGGTCAGTTTTCAAAATACGTATTCCATAATTATCCATGAGCTTCATGCGTACATAAGTTTATGTAAGCATATGCTGACAGGATCATTTCTCTCTATCTCTCTCTATGTATTGTAGTTTTCTTATGGATACGTACACATACCAAGTGGCAATATATATATTTCTCTCTATCTCTCTCTATATATTGTAGTTTTCTTATGGATACATACACATACCAAGTGGAAATATATATATTAGGATGCAAAACAATGTCCATTTGAAGAATTGACCGTATATATTGGCTTTTGGTGTAATTAGGATCAAAAGACACCAGCCCTATCTCAATGTGATGCAGTTGCTATTCATGCAGGCAGTGACAGATGTTACAAGACTATTTAAATATCTGCTTAAACGAATTCATGAATGGCTAATTACAATATTTATCGGCTAATGTGATGATGAAAAATTGTATTGGTGGTGACTTCCAAGAGGTCCATGCATGGCTTTTAATCCTCCATTGGATTGAATTTTTCTTTTCGTTTTTTTTCCTGGATTAAGGTTGTATCTACTTAATTTGCTTTCTTTTGGGCTATTTATTTTCATTTACATATTGTTTCTAGGCCTTGGGAAGTGGAGATTAATATTGGCTTCTTTTAGACGGTTGTTTGGTTTGGTTTTTGTTGGGGTCATAGCTAGGTTCATTTTATGGGCTTACAACGACATGGTAGACATACCATATATTCGATCGTTCTCCTATCACATATATTAACAATCAAGCTAGCTTGAAATATAAGACGGTCATATATATATATATATATATATATATATATATATATATATATATATTGAAATGATCTAGTCAGCTAATGCTGACTTAGATCTAAGTCAGTATTAGCTAACTAGATCATTATTATATATATATAAGCTGTAGAAGAATGAAATCCACTCTGTCCCACATCACCTAAATGAAAGGCTCACTATAGCTTCATATACCTATATTGGGCCCTCCATCTATAAGCTTAGACTTTTAGGTTGGAAACTTAACATGGTATCAGAGCATTGATTATCCACGTGACAAGTCCCAAATGAGCCTTCACGAGAGGGAGAGTGTAGAAAAATGAAATCCACTATGTCCCACATCGCCTAAATGAAAGGCTTGCTATAACTTCATATACCTATATTGGGCCATCCATCTACAAGTTTAGGCTTTTAGGTTGGAAACTTAACATAAGCAAAGCTAACACCAATATGATCTTTCAAATGCACTACAAAAAATAATAAATAATAAATAAATAAATAAAGGCATTAGCATGAGATTTTATACCTGATTTTGAGCAGGGATAGAGATCGCCAGGTTGACCATTAATTAGGAATGCATCAGAAACATTGGGTTGTCCCCCTGTTATTCGGGCTTCTTCAAGAACCTCATTCACATCTCTCCTCCACCACTCTCCTGCATTTTCATCATTTCATATTAATATTCGTACGTGTATTTGTGTTTTTCTTTTTCTTTTTTTTTTTTTCTCTAAATAAGTAATTTTTCCTTTAATCATATGTTAAATAGATTTCGATCCATACATTGAATAAAAAACGCAAGATGATTTTAAAAAAAAGTAAATTAATGCTAAAAACAAGAAATAGCATAATATGTATTAATTAATTAGTAGGAAGATTTATTATACCCAGTATTATGGGAACTTCTGCATGGGGCTTGGGAAAGGGATAGGTAGTTCCTTTCTTGGGAAAGATGATGATAGCTCCATGGACTGTGGCTCGTGTCCAATCACTATGAGCATGCCACCATAGAGTTCCTTCCTCTGTGGAAAGTATGATCTTCTGCCTAAATTTCCCTCCAGGTTGAACAGGGCACTGTGTGATATATTCAGGCCCATCTGACCATGGATTCCTTGGCTGTATAACTCCATGCCTGAAAAACCATTAATACTATTACCATAATTACTCTCTCAGATACACCGCCCTCCACTTTTATAAATGATTATTAGTCTTTTTTTTTTTTTTTTTTGTCCCCTATCACAAAAGTCCATATTAACAAAATTCACTTTTTAAAAATACTCATTGTTGGTTTTTCACCATGGACTTTCTTGAGAGGAGACAGAAATTTTTTTCAAGGTGGGCGTTTGTGAGAGGTTAGTACAGTTTTGAAGCGAATGAAATTACAATAAGCTATAAGTAGGCACATAATTATCATACCAATGAAGGGTGATATTCATATTGCCCTTGTTATAAACATCCACAATGATTGTGTCTCCTTTGTGAGCGTATAGAGTTGGGCCGGGGAATTGTCCATTTATGGTCAAGATGTTCTTCGAGCAGCAAATTCTTGAGTACCCAGCTTCTTTCACCTGAATCAAAAAGCCATATTAATTAATAACCTTAACCAAGCAAAACTACGTTTACCAATATATATATAAATACATAAATGCACGATTAATATGTTATATAACTATGTATATACGCATACATACTTGCAATGCAACCATAACCATGGGATAGGTGATAAATAGGACAATACTTTTTCCCGTTTGATCGTGTTGTGATCTAGTCATTTCTAGAGATCCATATGGGTTATCAACTTAGCAATTTATACAAGTATGGAGATATATTCAAGTGAGCCTCCAATGCACCAAAAATTATGCCACAATGGGTATATTTTCACCTGGACACAAACGACATTTCACGTACTTATATATTAGGACATGGATGATTTGTGCCCTAAGGGAAAATACACTCTTGTTACATTGACTTCTCTCTCCTAAAGCACATGATTTCCACTGGTGTTCTAGATTGGATCAACAAAAAATATATAGTATATTTTCAAGAAATTGAGTAGAAATGAGATCATAGTGTTTACCACCCAAGAATGATAAGCCAAAGCTTGGCCGTAGAGGAGCTTTGCCAATAGTAAAAGCCCTACAATTTGCAGGATGGAAAACTTCATGATTAACGGCCACATTTCTTAGCAAACAAAACCTTAGTTCTTCTACTACTTCCTTCTCTTTAATCTGTCTGATAGCTTGAATGAGCTGTTGAGGTATTTATATAAGTTTTGTTTTGGAGCCTTTCATGATTGTCACTATCAACTTTAATTCAATCGAACAACCCTGATTTTCTTTGAAAACACGAAGCGGCTAGTATCCCAGCTGTAGCCTGTAGTTAACAAATTCACAAGTCGTTTTCTTGTTAGTTACCTCTACATCTTCCATTTAAACATTTTGGGATTTACGTGTCCCTTACAAATACTAATTTATTTGGCTGTGATTACTTTTTACATAAATGTATCACTTTTTCTTCTTTTTCTTTATTTATATTTTGGTGCTAATCTTGACCATGGGTCTCCCACTTTTTGTTTTTTTTGTCCCCGATCTACTAAGATAGCATACTAGCATTGAAGCCATTAATGTTCAAACCTCGATCTAACTATGTTCAAACCTCCAACCAATTCATTACAAGAGAAGAGAGATGCCAATATCTATATGTATTTAAGTGTCAATTAATAATGGAATAAATATGAATAATTGTAAGAATTCAATTAATTCACAGCCCAAGAGATAGCAATCCCTTTATTTGGGCAATGTGGGATAAAGTAAATTCTTCTACAGTGGAGACTCGTATGGGCCTTATCACGTGAAGAACCAATGCTCTCATACCCTGTCAACTTTCCAACCTAAAAGCCTAAACATTTAAGTGGATGGCTACAAGAAGAGCTATATCAAACTTTTTATTTAGGCAATGTGAGATAAAGTATATTTTATTCTTCTACACTAGTCCCCGTCACATACATGCTGCTCTAATACCATGTTAAGTTTTCAACCTAAAAGCCTAAAGTGTTAAGTAGAAGGCCTGAACAAATATATGAAACTATAACAATCCTTTTATCTATGCGCTATGGGGTATTCTTCTACATTCAGCGGTCTTCATAATCTTGAAAAAAATAAAAACATTATTCTTATTGTTGTGAATCACATATCATGTACATGCCAACTAAGCTCGATGTAATTTTTTTTTTTATATCCCCGAAATAGAATTGCTGTTCTAATTTTCATTGTTTTCTGCATAGCTAGAGTTAATTAGCACAGACTCGACGCGGGAGAGAAAAAAAAAAAAAAAAAAAAAAAATTAGCACATAGACACTCCAACAATTCGTTTGACGAAAGATGTAATTGTATAGTCCACATCTATCTGTAACTAGTTGACTAGGATTTGTAGTCTAGCATATATACTAGCTTTGGCTTAGGTAGCTATCCCCCCCTTCTCTCTCTCATAATTGTATGGAATGTTAGGAAGAGGGAGAAACTAATAAGCGTTCATACAGGCCAGCAGGGTTAGGCCGACTCCATCATTCTCCAGAAAGTGAAAATTGAGAGGGACGGGACGCAACAGTATTGGTTTAACGCCTTAAGATGCACGAGAACATCTAGAAGGTAGAAATTGAGATTGGAGTTTCATTCAAAGACTATACAGCAAATAAATAAAAAAAGGAACAGTCTACTATGAGGTGGGTATCTCATCAAAATTGAGAAGAGTTAAATCCATTTATAATCACTATAGTCGTCTCATAAACTCTTCTTTATTTATTTATTTTATTTTTATTTTTGCTCCAACATGCAAATATATTTACTGTCACTTCAAATGAAGGTAAAAATATATTTACCTGTAAAATTTAAAATATATCTAGTATAATATGGTCAAGGCCGGAGTCTATTATAAAGTAACTTGCTTAAAGCCAATTGTAAAATAAGTTTTGAAAACCAACCATTAGATTATAGTATACCTTTTTTTATTAATGATATGCATATCAAAAACCATTGTGATTCAACAGTCAGTTTCTTGGAAAAAAAAAAAAAATGGACTTTGAGAAACTAGTAGTATTTTGAAGAACAAAGAAATTACAGTTTTTCGATCATAGTCACATTTTTCATAAAACATTGTGACTTTTGGCAAGCATAACTTGCAAAAGAAGGATCTATAATCCAATAGCCAATTTTTCAAATTTGTTTTACAATTAGCTCTGTCCAAATAATATTACACAATTTTACGTAAATTAAGTACACCTTATAATATACACTTTAATATATACTATGGTTATTTGGTTAAATTTACTTTAATAGTCTTATCAATAAATTAAAGTCTCACTATTTGCACTTAAAATGATGTAACGTCATCTATTTTAAAGAGATGCCATCCTATCAACGATCTCAGAGTAACTGTTCTTTTGACATTTTGACATTTTGTCGCTAGACCTGCAATAATTAACAAGCCTTTTCCAAAAATTAGTAACACATTTATATCTCAATCTCATACACGGCATAGACTTCTAGCCAGCCAGCCAGCCAGCCAGCCACCATATAATATGATTCATTATGACAATGATTTAAAATGTAAGAGTAAATAAATCCCAAATTAGAATTTGAACCATCGACAAAACCCTAGTTGAGAAGAGGCTAATTAAATTGACCATACAATGAAGGGATTGCAATTCATCATTAATTACGCTATGAGAATGGGTATTACATTCTTATTATGTACCAATCTTACATCCTAATTAACCCCTAAGTAATTAGGGTGGGTCATACGTTCTTATTTCTTACCAACCTTACATCTTAACTCACAGATTAGGTTCTCCGTCCCATTTTTATTTCTATAAAACAATTAGAAAAAAGAGTAACGTGCTAACTCTTAACCTTCCTTATTAAGAATATGATAAACACCATCTTAACTACAAAGTCCATATTTGGCTTCTAGACTCTAAAAAGATTCCTGACCTAATCTGCTCTCATTTTCAAAAAGCAAAGGAAGAAAATTTGAAGTTTTAGACATGTTTCTTAAGTTGGGCCCATGACTCCCCCAACAATAATGCATGGTTCTGAAAGTATGTATAGGACTATGGAAAGTATTATGTGCAGCCAATTAATGATGCGTCCAATTAGGTGACTAGCTGTGGACACAGTGGCTAATTTAGACTTGTCAGACAATCATTTGGTTATGAGCGGTGCTAGGCATTCCGTACACATTCTCGTTCCTATTTTCCATCTAATAGTGAAAATATTAGACACAGTAAAAATCTCAACACAGTGAAAATGTCATTGTATTTTTTATCATTTTCACTGTATTTTTTTTCTGTGTTTAAATAAAAAAAAAAAAAAAAAAACAAAAAAAAAGACCACTGGCAGTAAAAAACACAGTGAAAACTAAAAATACAGTGAAAACTTACTGTAAAAAAAAAAAAAAAAGGAAGTTTTCAATGTCTTTTTTTATTAGCACAGTATAGAAGAAAGAAGAAGCAGCAGAAGCACAGTAAAGAAGAAGAAGAAAAACTACTGGCAGCTGTTGGGAGCGGAAATCCCATGAACTCGTGATAGTGCATATATATCATGCCATAAAAAATTAAATCCGAATCCCTTACAATAAAGAGATGAATCCGTACCTTTGAGATCTATTTGGATTGATCTCAATGAATCACGAAGTGTAGAAATCTGCTCGAGCTCTTCAAGCCTTCTACCATATTCCTCCTATGCCAGAACGTGAAGAGAGAGCGGCTCTCTTTGTGTTCTATTTGTTAGGCAGCTGCCTCTAGGATTTAGAAATAATATTTCGTCTGACGTAGAGGCTGCCCAACGTGGCATATATATGGGCTACGGTAGGGACCTAAAAGCAAATAAGTTTTGGGCTCCCAATATAAATATTAATTATAATTCATTCAACTAAAGAATTATAATTGCACTCCCTTACTTATTCAAAATTCTATTTCGAGCTCTTTGTTATTTAATACTTATTAATCTCTCCACGTTAAGATTACAGATACCCGTTGATTAAATTAAATTACTGACAATTTTATTTAATCAACATCTTTTAATCTCCTTGAGACCTTCCTCTTAACTTGTTTGATATGTCGGATACAAAATCCACCTGCAGGGTTTAACATAATCAAAACTTATAAGCATCCTCAAGGGAGTATCATCAATCCATATTACAGGACGTGGATTCCGTTAATAATTAATATACACCATATACTTAACGTCGTTACCCAACTCACCGAGTTATTGACCCATAAAAGATCTCACTCTATATGAATCAAGATAACAAATACTAAGTGTATGTGCATATTAAATATTTCGGGATTAAGAGTATAAGCATTCATAATAACCATGATGTATTAATTGTTTAATATGTCAGTATAAAACAATTACCCCAAGACAGTCCCGTTCAATACATGATCGCTGGAAATACGGGAGGTTAAATTCCATATTTACGGTCAATATTAATTCATTTATAATTTACCTATCTTTAACCTCAATCCGAAGAGAGTGGTAAGCACGGGTGTCGATCCACAGAGACTAGTAAAGAAAATCGGCTAAGTCGATCAATTCACTTTTGGTGAAAGAGACATTTCCCATTGGGTAAATTTG
>JAESVK010000582.1:0-19327 GCA_017140935.1 Hamamelis virginiana | reverse complement strand
TTTTTTTTTTTTTTTTTTTTTTTTTTTTTTTTTTTTTTTTTTTTAAATTGACCTTTAAAAAAATATATATGGGAGAATGACCCTCATAAAAATATTTGTGAGAGTGACCCTCTAAGTCGGTCAAAGGTAAAAACCGCTGTTAGAAACAACGGTTATAGATTTATACAATTAACTGCTGTTTACTTTAATATAAAAGTTAAAACAGATGAGCTTTCTCTCTCTAGAATACACTTTCACTCACTCTCTCTATACGTATATGCCGACACGACGGTCCGATCATGGATAGCCACCTGTTCCTCTGTCTCTTGCACCGCCATCGCCGACAACTCAACCATTTCATACACCGAAAAACGAATAGCCTCTCCCAAATGTTTCGTTTCCAATACAAGCTGCTGCTCCGAAATATCGGGGAGTGCTCATCAACCTCAACAGACACTAGTTGTAGCATCCTTCCAAAGCAACCTCTCTCTCCGAACCCTACCATATGTCCCTTCCCTCCAAAACCTCTCCCCCGAAACCCTAAACCTTTCCGTATCTCATCTCTGTGTCACCTTCCTCAAACCTCGACCTGTCCAAGTCAACTGCCTCCCCGCCTCTGGCAATCTTCTCTATGCCGCATCTGGCAACGAAATCAACGTCTACGATCTAACCAATTACATGCATCTCGATGAATTCAACGGTAATGATGCCTCCTCCGTCTCTATTAAGTCAATCGTTATTTATGTTGAAAAAATAAGAATATAATATTTATTGAAAAATTGGGTAAAAAAAAAAAAGAGAATGAAGGAAGGAAATTTGTTTAGAGGTACTGCTCTTTATATAATAGATAGATAATAAATTACATATTTATTTTGCATTTTCCCACTGTGTTACCGGCAAGCATCTAGCATCTATCACCAATGGTATGATTGTTCATCCAACGGTGAGTTTGAGTTATAGGGTTTTCACTCACCTCTAACCTTCCTCAGCCATGGCGAAGTCGTTTATTCAAACACTAAAACAGTACATCAAGAAGCCATGGGAGTTTACAGGCCCATGCGTCTCGCCGAAGTACAAGTCCGCCATCCCCACCATGTTAGAGTACCGCGTATTCTGCCCTGCCACTGCCAATACTGTGGCCTGCATCCCCACTTCTGATCCCGAGACCGTCTACGACATTAAGTACTTCGCACACGATCAGCGTCTTAACCGCCCCCTATCCGCCGCATCGTCTTAAAGAAGGATGGTGTTATGAAGATGAAGAAGGAGCAGACCTTCGACGTCTCTGATTTCCCTTGGGTTTATTAGACTGCTAAGATCGAGGAGGATTAGAATGTGCGAGGTGGCGGGTATCAGAAATGTTTTTTTATTCTTTGGCTCTTGCTTTACTATATTGGCTTTTGACTCCATATGATTTTTCCCAATATTCTTTTCAAAATCTCGGTTGTCTTCTTCAATCCTTAATCTCACAATCAAGTCCTCAAGACTCATCTCTTTGTGCTTGTGCTTCAAGTAGTTTTTAAATTCTTTCCAAGATGGAGGTAATTTTTCAATTAAAGCAGCAGCTTGAAAAGATTCACTTAAAGACATACCTTCAGCATGTATTTCATGTAAAACAACTTGAAGCTCTTGCACTTGACTTATAACAGTCTTGGAGTCTACCATTTTGTAGTCTAGGAATCTACCCACAACAAACTTTTTCAGTCCAACGTCTTCCGTTTTGTACTTTTTGTCCAATGATTCCCATAGTTCCTTCACAGTCTTTATTGGACTATACACATTATATAATATGTTGTCAAATGCATTGATAATGTAGTTCTTGCAAAAAAAAAAAAAAAATTTCAGAATGTTTCCATGCCTCTAACGCAGCAATAGTAAGATTATCAGTCTCACCCTCTTTGAGAACAGACGCGTCTTCATAAAGAAAACTTGCCAAATTCAAAGTTGTGAGATAAAACAAGATTTTTTGTTGTCATATCTTAAATTCAGCGCCATTGAATTTTTCAAGTTTCTCCCCATGTGCAGGAACAAGAGTAGGGGTTGGTGCCACAACATGAGGCACAATCACAGTGTTGCCACTTTCGTTGGCCATTTTTGTAAATCCAAAAATTCAAGAATGAATATAAACTATAAATTATTATTTCAAAGCACAATATTAATCTAAATTCTAAATAGAAATTCTGTCTTAAGATTGTTGGAAAAATTTATCTAGAATTGGATTAGATTGTATGAAACAGTCACTTGAAAATAAAACAGTTTGTATATAAATTTTGTAATGTACAGAATTATATACCAATTTAATAAAAGAATAAGATGAAGTAGAGATAAACAACTTGAATAATAATTCTGTCAAAATCAGAAAATTATTCAAGTAACAATTCTATAAAAACTAAAAGCATAAAAATAACATACAAGTTTAGTAGAATTGAAGCAGGATATCGATTAAGAAAGTTGATCAAGGGAAGTGTTTGACACTTTGTCTTTAAGACAGAATTCGTCCCTCCTATAGGTGCTTAGAGTTTAATTGACGTCTGCCTCGCAGAATACAATGATCACGTTTGAAGATGAAGCACAATAATCTTCAAACACAGCGAACCAGCAATGTCTATCTCTTTCTTTAAAACTGTATGTAGACTGATAATGCTAGAATGCACGAATGAAAATGAATAAACTAACTTTGGACTAGTGGCCTATTTATAGACGAAATGGTGAAGGGCAACATTTGGGACATGACTCTGTGAAGAGATGAAAAAGACAGACACAACTCTTCACTATTGCAGAAGAGTCACAACTGTTCTGGAAGAGTTGCCTAGCTATTTTGGATTGTGGGCTGGCCCAAGAAGATAATGGGCTTGGTCTAAATGACCCCACCCCATCTGGCCTGGTTCAATGCGGGCGGGCGCGTGTGTGGATTGGATCAAACCCAAGTTTAGGTAGGTCCTCTCCCCTCACAAAACTTTGGTACCCCTTGGGGCTCAACCCATAGGTCCAATGTGAGAGTATATAAACACACAAGCTTCCCCACTTTTTTCCAATGTAGGACAAAAATAGCTATTACCTTTTAACCATTTTCATTTGGGTGATTTCAAACTACAATTTCTTATTCCAAACATTAATATTTTGAGCTTATTAATACAACACTTTAATCTCCTTCATGAGATGAATATATTCCAATATGGGCCCACTTAAAAAGGGCTTGTGGGACCCATATATAAATTAAGATAAAGTAGCTTATTTAAGCTCAAAATATAACACATGGGGCTAAAGGGAACTAGTCTAACCAAAGGATATGATACCCTTTGTCGAAAAAAAATAAAAAAACATTATAAAGAGGTCAGTAATGGGCAGTATGGGGTTGCATGTGTGTATGTGATGGAGAAGTATGGGATGGAGAGAGTGAATTTGCTAAAATGGGGAGACCACAAGTGTAGTGATCCTGGTGCAAATGTTGTTGTGTTTGGGTGTGATTGGGAGTGCAAGTGAACAAGGCTAGGGGATTAAATTGATTCCTAAATTTTATAATTTTCTTAAAATCCCTAAAGCGCGTCATATATGCAACATTGGTTCCATTTTCAAACCAAGCATCATTGAACCAAATCCGGCCATTTAACTAAGGGGTGCTTACCCATAAGTTCTATTTATAAGTTTCTTATAACACAAAATATAATATTATAATGTCCTATGTCATCTTTGCTCATAACAAAATTTGATAGTGTTCTCTTCATTTTTTAAATAAAATTTCTTGTTGCGCATAAAAAGAGCTCATTAGTGCCAATGATCATCAGTACATTGGCTAAGCATTAATGTATTTTCTTTCCCAATGTTTCTGCTAACAAAGAAGCATAGAATCTGGAGAATGGACTGGCCTCTTTTTGCCATGTGGTATGCTTATTTTAATTATTGATAGAAATATTTTGCAAAAAATTGCATGGTTTCATGAGTGCAACTTTTCAAATATTATGCCTTTTATTCTGTTTATATAATTTGTTTTCAATCAAATCAACTGGTTTAAGTCATCCAATCACACAAGTATTATGCCATTTGCCATCCTCTCATATAGGAAGGTGTGAGACTCACCATACTTTGAGTTATACTGCTTTTTTTTTTTTTTTTTTAAGAAAAAATAATTCATAAAAATTAGAATATATTGAAAAAAATCATAAAACTTCACCGTTGATATGCTTACTAGTACATCCGCAACCTAAGATAAATATCTCAAAAAAAAATAACAAGTCTAATATCATTTTTCAGTCAAAGAAGTAAATGGCCAACTTAAATAAGGGTGCAAAGTAATATCCTTAAAATTATAGGGATGCAAACTGCAATTTTCTCTTCTTTTTTTTTTTCTTTTTTACTGTTAATACATTCCAGACAATATTTTCACTTTATAATTCTTTTTTCTTACATACATCAAATTTGAGATGTATATCTTCAACGCTTACAATATGACAGATACAAGTAGGATTTTAAGTTTTACTTAGTATATATACATATCACCATGTATGCGTTTGGAATGTATACATAGAAACTTAATTTTGAAATGTATACATAGAAACTAAATATTAGAAACTTAAGTTTGAAATGTATACATAGAAACTTAATTTTATATTATAGTAGTTGACATATATGCATGTATCTCCAAAATATGTTAAATGTATACATGAAACTTGTCTTTAAAATTTTTTGTATAATTATATTCATGTTTATTTTTTTATATAATTGAAGATATGAACATTTATTTACTTTCTTTTTTAAAAAAGATTTTGCTATCTGTAAATCTTGTATGGATAGCAAAATCAAAATTTGAATTTTCAAAATTGATGAACTGACGACAAGATTTTAGGAATTTAGATAACCGCTAAATATGGAATAAATCCATATTTGATAATTTTTCTTAATTAGGAGCAAAATCGTCTTTTAAAATACATATTTGAATCATTTTTATTACAATATTTAATCCAGGACTTATCTGAAACAAGACTATAGTCTGTATACATTTCCAACATTATTTTCACTTTACAATTATTTTTTCAAACATACATGTATGCATGTAACATGAATTTGACATGTATCTTCAACGCTATACAAGTAGGATTTTAAGTTTTACTTCGTATATATACATTTCCACGTTGTATATAAAGTGCAGGGAAACGTAGTTAAGAAATGAAAAACATTCTTCAGTCTGATTATTTGATCAAAGAACTTGCAGGAAAAAAAAATACTTTGTTGAACATGTAAAGTATAGGTAAATGTAGTTAAGAATTAAGAAACAACTTACGTGAGACGTAGACGCGCATAAGATATGTAACCATGTTCTTGGGACGACAAATTTGGGATAATTGCTTTAGTTAATATATCATCTAGGAGATTGGTAAGAGACACCATGCTCAGTATTATCTGAAAAATATGGTAAGAACTATGAACAGGAATCTATATAAAGAGACATAACAAAGTGTTCTAGATATGTACAAAATATGAAAGTTGGGCATCTAATTTTAATTCTCTCTGAAGAAGAAAAGATAGAAATGAAAGAGAGCTTGCTGTCGTGGAGGTTTTCCAAGTGTTGTTCCTGTGTAAGTGGTGGGTGCTTTTCGTGTTATGATGAGGATTATTTTTATGGTATTCAACTTCTTGTCTCTGTTATAGTCTTCATTTCAAAAAAAAATTTGGTGTTTTTTATTAATAGTGCTATTGAAGGAATATTTACCAAGCGTGGCTAAATGCTAGAAAAGAAAAGAACAAAAAAAAAGTATTTTTAATTATTTTTGCACCAATATCAGCCCATTTAGTTTCAAAATAGCCCATTGTTATTCATTAATGCAAGCATTTTAAAGCCCAAAACAGTGGCAGCCCATATCAACCCACTGATCGGATATTTAGCCATCCAGTCTAACTGGTTACAGAAACCACTACAGTTCCACATAGTTCTCATTTTGTGGGAACTGAACAGAGCCGTTTGATTGGGATTTAAAGGCTTGAATTCGTTCACAGCAGCTATGGGTTGCTTTGACTGGATAAACGAAGTGTGGATGGCTGTGTTGGTCATTATTTTTGAGCTCTATAATTGGATCCAGTGACATTTTTCTGGAGTACCAAGTAAATATTTTTGAGGTACTATATGTGTGCATCTAAAAGTTCTGAAAAAGTTGCCAAAATTTAGAGGATAAACAAAATATTACTCCAAACACCTCATCCAACTACAAATCTGACAATACCCAATAAATATAATAAAATACCTCAGCCAACCAAACTCAAATGATCAAAAAAACTAATTTAAATTCTACGGGTAGTCATAGCAATAATGTAACATTCTTGTGCTACATTATTGCAGAGCAAATCAGAATCCTAAGGGATGAACAAGAGAGCACCTGAATCTACAGTAACAAGTTTAAGGACTAAAATCTCCTACCCAACGAAACCAAGAGCTCAAAAAATGAAGCCAAAATGGTAAAAAGATATCTCAATAATGGTGAATGAAATGATAACTGAAAATAACCTTTCCACGCCTCCAAAAAGCGTACCTGAATAGCAGCGGCTAAACGCTCAGACACCAAGAAGCACCTAAAAATAAGAAAGATAAATAAGCATACACAAAGAACAAATAATGGAAAAAAAAAAAAAAAAACACGGAGAGAAAGAATCAAAGAGAGGATCCTTTCAAAAATAATCGAAAGCACTAAACAGCTGCAGAGCGGAGGAAAAAATACGAGATAAATGAGAGAGCACTTGATCTCGCTCTCTGGTTGAGCACTCTTTACATTAACGATGTGAATTTGTCTGAGATGTACAAAGAACTGACTTATGTTGGCCCAAATATATAGGTTCGTTAGTGATCATTGTTGGACATATATGCTTTGTCGTGTTACATGAGATTGGGTATGGGTGTCAAGTGTGGGTGCATGTCCAAGTGCCAGGAGTATCCACACTTACATCATGTAAACAAAGGGTCCATGTAACATAGATGTCCTGTAATGGCTTTAATGGATATCTTAAGGGTGCATTTGAATAAGCATGCACAGGACTTAAGCCAATTCACTATAATTAATAAATCCACATGTAACATTTAACTCGCATAAATTAAGACAAAAATGAACATTGTAAGTTTCAGTTTCAATTATTCAAAGAGAAAAAAAAAAAACTCAGATACTTATTTTAATTGGAAGGATTAAGTAGCCCCTATCTTTTATCTCATTCACTTCTAGTATGATAATTTTGCCAACAATCCTATCACTTCTCAAGTTGTCTAGAAGTGATTATCACTCCATCTCTTAGATAAGTGGAATTTTAAGCTCCAAAAGTGATTTTAAGAAAAACTAACCCAAACAGGCCCTAAGAAGTTTTGGGTTAGCTTTTGAACGTAAATCAGTAAGCTGCCTCTATGTGAGGAAGGTTGATGCATGAAAATGATCTGTTTGAACATGAGCACTTAAAAAAAGCTGCCAATTCTTATCACCTAAATTGCTTGATGTCCCAAAGTGCTCTCAACTTGATGTTCATATGGCTTTTGATTCGATTAAAGGAAGGTCCAGTTACTTGACCTTTTCATGAATTGGACTACTGGATGTATTCATGATTCACATCTTATTATTATGCAATTTCTGTTCAATCTGCCTGTCAAGGCTACTTAAGCTAGCAATTAATTCCCCACTGGTGAAGGTAAATTTGTCTCATGGCTCACATCAACTCTATGGATGTTATCTTTGTCTTTGATCAGTCTTCTACCATCCCTACTAAGGGAATAAAGAGAAGTTTTTTTTGAGACCCTGCATTTATCTCATGGCAATCTTATAGAACTATTACATGTACAGCCCCTTCATAATGTTCACAGTGGCTGTATAAATTTCTTGGGGCCCATGACCTTGTGCTACATTTTAATCACTTTCTTATGGTATGAGAAAGAGTTCTCTGTCATAGTCATAGAAACTGACATGGGAATTATTAGGGAGATTGATGAGAAGTCTTCAAGCTAACTCACCCAAGCCCATTGTCAAGCCAGTTAGGATTTACATTTTTTCTTATCCTATGGAAAATTTTCTCTGACTTATGTTGGCCCAAATACGTAGGTTTGTCAGTGATCATTGTTGGACATATATACTTTGTCGTGTTACATGAACTTGGGTATGGGTGTCAAATGCAGGTATATGTCCAAATGCTAGATTCATCTTGCTTTTAAAGTTTTTTACTATATATTTTGAAGTGTCTGCCAGGAGTATCCAAACTTACATCATGTAAACACAGAGATGTCATGTAATGTCTTTAATGGATACCCTAAGGGTGCATTTGAATAAGCACGCACAGGACTTAGGCCAACTGACTTTAATTAATAAATCCACATGTAATTAGTATCTAAGTCCTTTTTTTATTTATTGAATGATTGAAATTGAAATATGTAAAGAACAATCTGGTAAGTTTAGAGATTGAAGGGAGCAAAAAATCAGCTGCCCCATATGTGTGTGCGCGCGTGTGTGTATACATATATCAAATTAAGCTATAATTTTTTTATAATTGGGGAACCTCAGGTAAGTTTTTAGTATGGATAACACGAAGAGCATTCATCACGGAATAAATACGTTGTATCAGTCTCACTTACACAGAACAAAGAACACAAAAAATGCAAGAAGTTAGTTATAAAACAAAACAGTGATAATAGTAAGAGGTAAAAACTGTACTAACCAAGGATCTCTATTTTTTTTCCTCATTCAAACATTTTTTCAAGCACCTAGCGTGCATTCAATATATTCAGTGACCACCAACTCTGGATGTTAGATGCACTGTCCTGATACCACGTATGAATTATTTGGATGCAAAAATAACCAAAGAAGAGTACCCATGTGAACCAAAATTTTCTAATTTCTAAGGGATTTGGATACTCTGCAACAAATTGGCATTCATGCCATCTGGTGTCATCCGTTGCGCCAAAAATTTGAAATCATGCCATGTGGAGTACCAAAATTATGCGATGATGCAATATGGTGCCATCTGGTGTGTAAAAATTTGGCATTCGTCCCATGTGGTGCCATTTGGAGTGGCAAAATTTGGCATTCATGCCATTTGGTGCACCAAAATTTGGCACTCATCCCATATGATGCTATTTAGTGCGCAAAAAATTTGTATCCACAGCCCATGGAGTTCCAAAATTTTGGATTCATGCCATCGATACCATTTTGCCAAAATTTGACATTCATGTTATTTGGCGCCATTTGGTGTGTCAAATTTGACATTCATGTTTGTCAAAATTTGGTATTCACATCATTCGGTGCTATTTTGTCCGCAAAAAATTGGCATTCATGCCATTTGGTGCCACCTGCTGTGCCAAAATTTTGAAATCATGCCATTTTGAGTGCCAAAATTATGCAATGGTGCAATCTGGTTCCAAAATTTGACGTCCATGTTATTTGGCATTCATGCCATTTGGTGCGCCAAAAATTGGCATTCATCCCATATGGTGCTATTTAGTGCGCAAAAATTTTGCATTCACAGCACGTGGAGTGCCAAAATTTTGGATTCATGCCATCTGGTACCATTTTGGAGTGCCCAAATTTGGCACTCACGTTTCTTGGTGCCACTTGGTGTGTCAAATTTTCACATCGATGCCATCTAGTTTCACTTGGAGTACCAAATTTGGCATTCATGCCATCTGGTGCCATTTTTTGAAAAACTAACCATTGGAGAATAGTGATACACATCAGTGGAGAATCAAATCCTTACAAAATTATTGTTCCAAGTCACTAAGATACACTTTGAAGTACAAAAATGAAGGAAAAAAAGAGGACCAATAGAATTATTAAAATGCAGAGAGGATTTTTTAAATGCACCCAACAATGTTTCGTGTATCTATGAGTCCTGTTCATGTGAGCACTTCCTCATATGAGGACTTGGTCTTTTGGCCAGTGTAAAATTGACATTTTTCAAAACCGATTGTGGGTTTTAATAATTTTCGCATGTATGATAGACATTCCAAAAATCACAGTGATCGGATCACCAGTCTCTGAAATACAAGTTGTTAAACATTATATAGGCACAATACAGTTCATCGTTTCGAACACAACTAACGTCGTCTTGCCTCGATTGATCCTCGAAAGAGTAAATCAAAATTAATAGAAGTCAAAGATAAATAAAATATTCAATTAAAGAAGAAACTTAAAAAAGCACATAATTAGAGCTAGCTAACAGTATCAGCAATACAGCCAACCGTTTTGAACAACGGGCAAAAAAGAAATAAGTAAAGTGTTCTACAGATTATCCATAAAGAATCAGTTTTCCAGTCTCCATCAGGAACCACAGCAGTGTCGATGAAACCGGAATATGGTTGGAATTTGGGGTAAAAGTCAGCAACCTCACCAATTGGATCTTGAAGGGGCCGGCTGCAGGTTATCTTCCCATGACGATGGAGGTACTGCAAGTGGATTAGGTGATCCTTGCGCTTCTTCTGCAACACCGATTGAATAGCCACCATTTTGAGGAGGTGCCTATTCAAGAAAAAGGGGTCCCAAGATGAAGCCGCCTCCTAGCCCAAGCAATCCACCCACCATACCGGCTATTATCCCACAGGAACAGTAAAGAAAAATCTGATGTATTTTCCAATTTGTTATTTCCTTTCCCTTGGATGCAAATATGCAATCACTCTGGTCCCTTTGTATAAGCATATAGCTTCATACATCGTAACAGAAGCAGCAATTGGCACCTAAACAATGGAACTATGTTGTTGAATGGATTGACCCTTGAGAGCAAATGGTATTTGAATTCTTAAAGCATGATCAGTTTGGCACCTAAACAATATGGAACTATGTTGTTCGAAACGGCTTCACCGTTTCGAACACAACTAACGTTGTTTTGCCTCGAAAGAGCAAATCAAAATTAATAGAAGTAAAAGATAAATAAAATATTCAATTAAAGAGGAAACTTAAAAAAGCACGTAATTAGAGCTGGCTATTAGTATCAGCAATACAGCTAGCTATTAGTGAAAAATAAATTACAGCCAGCCAGGCAGCAATGAAGCACACCATCACAACTGGGTCCAACTTTGGTAAATAGGTAGTATGGCATTTCATGTCACTGTCCCTTTTGGGTGTGTGTGGTGGTGGTTTTGGGGGGTGAGGGGAAGCGAGAGACAGCAGAGATAAAAGTCCTACCCCCTTCAACATTGAAGTTATTGCATCAAAATTGGTCCCTCTTGCCAAGGATCGTGTAGCAGCAGCCTACAGATAAAAAAAAAAATACATCAGATGAGAGAAATGGAAATGGAGGATAAATTGATAAGCAACAACCACACAGGCAAACCTGGATAACTGGACCATCTGCCAAAGGATTGGAGTATGGTACACCCAATTAAATGATGTCTGATCTGCAGGAATCAAGCACCTTTAGTGCTTCTGCTGTGGTTGAAAGGTCAGGATCACCAGCTGTAATGTACGGGATAAATGCCACCTTTGCACCAGAGGATGCTCATCAGAACAAAATTACGGCATAAAAGCATATCTTTACATCAAATAGGCATCCACCTTTGCACCAGTCAAGCCAGTCTTTTGCAGCTAAATGGAATGAGATAAGCCAGTAATGAATAGAACAGTTCGGTCAAGCCAAACAATAAGGAAGGCGCTTTAAAATTAGTTTTCCAGTCTCAATCAGGAACCACAGCAGTGTCAATGAAACCGGAATATGGTTGGAATTTGGGGTAAAAGTCAGCAACCTCACCAATTGGATCTTGAAGGGGCTAGCTGCAGGTTATCTTCCCATGATGATGGAGGTACTGCGAGTGGAATAGGTGATCCTTGCGCTTCTTCTGCAACACTGCCTGAGTAAAGAACATAGAAATCAAATTCTCCGGTGAATTCTCCAAGAGCACCAACTTGCGGATCTCCTGCTTCAAACCTCCCATGCAGGGTTCGCTGACTTACACATCCCTTTTTACTTCTTCTCTTGGGCTTAACTGATCTTGACACGGCATGCTTGTCTGCTGCAGAGAGAGGGCGATGAATTTCAGCTTCAAGCTTTTTCGGCACAGAGTGAGGTTCTGCAAAAGTAGCAAGTCTACAGGCAAAAAAGAAATAAGTAAAGTGTTGTAGAGACAACTCATAAAGAAATCAAATTTTCAGTTTCTTATCAGGAAACAAAGGAGTTGTGAATGAAAGCAGAATATGGTTGGAATCTGGAGACTAAGTCAGAGACCTCACCCCTCAAATCTCGAAGGGGCTGGCTGCAGGTTATTTTCCCATAGAAATCGAATTTTCCAGTGAATTCTCCAAGAGTACCAACCTCCGGATCTCCTGCCTCAAACCTCTCGCGCAGGGTTTGCTGAGTTACACATTCCTTTTTACTTCTTCTCTTGGGCTTAGCTGATCTTGATGCCGCAGTCTTGTCTGCTGCAGAGAAGGGGCAATCAATTTCGGCTTCAACCTTTTCTTGATCAAACATTAACCCTTGTTCAGGAATGCTCTCGTCACGACTAAAATAATTATTTTCCATGTCTGGGAATCTGTTAATCAAAATTTGATTAAGCTCATCCACATATTCATTTTTGGGAGTAAGAATTGCTCTATCAATAGCAAAATCAAGTTCATCTGAATGTGAATCTATATCCAGGAAAATAAAGTCAATTAAATTATCCATGGTAGTTTCATCATCATGAAACTGTAGCAGAATATTATTAGGAATCCTAAATTCATTGTCAACCACATTTATTTAGTTCCATTCCCCACATGAAGCAAAAAATCACTAAACTCTGGATCTGCCCTCACTCTCATGTTTTGATGTAACGCTAAAACTCGGAAGTGAGGCCAAAGCGGTGAATTCACAAGAGAAGCAGATTTAGTTTCCTCAATAGTACCTCGAGGAACGACCGATAACACTTGGTGGAAATCACCGCCAAATACAACCACTTTTCCTCCGAATAAGTTGTCACTGTTCATGAGATCTTGCAACAATCGATCAAAAGCTTCTATAGACTGACGATTAGCCATAGATGCTTCATCCATACTATTAACTTAGCAGCCTGCAAAAGTTGTGCTAAACCACTCTGTTTGCTTACACTACAAGTTAAACTCTCATCAGAATTAATTGGTATTTTAAAGCGTGAATGCGCAGTTCTTCCGCCCGGTAAAATGGATGCGGCTACACCTAAAGTGGCAGTTGCAAGTGCAATGCCATGATTAGACCTTACAGCTGCCAAAAGCGCTCGGTAAAGAAATATTTTTCCAGTCCTGCCCGGACCATCCACACAAAAAAACACCGGGTTCTTTACCATCAACACAAGACATGATGGAAGTATAAGCAACTTTTTGCTCAAAATTAAACATCGTTGGAGCAATCAGGTCGTGATCAGAAATCGGTATCATCATTTCTTCAGCGATTTCGCGGATTGCTAGCTCAGAAGCAAATAATGAAATTGTTTCATGTATTATATGAAAATCATCTAATTTCCTCCCCATACCTAATTTCTGGACCAGGGCCATTGCATCGGTAAACCGACAACGCATGTCTCTAGGTCCACCAATGAAAGACGATGGAAAAATAATTCGATGCCCAATAGCATCACCCCGTGTTTCTCCACGAGTTATGCCATCAACCACACCATCATAAAGTTCAGCTCGAATCAGTTTTTGGTTAAGACGAAAGTAGTCGAGTCAAGAGCTCTCGAGTTTAATGTAAATGTCAACAACAAATTGCTGCAAAAGGCGACCACTCCTAAGAATCAAAGAAGCATCTTCTCTCATCTGAAACTTATAGCAATAATACTCTCTTGCAGAAACACACAAGCGTCGCTTTTTTCGATTATCAGAAAGCACTGCCGGGAAATAGTTTAAATAAATATGAACACTAACAACATAAAATACAAATTTTACACGCCTACAAAAAAATCATTTAGCAAATAAATATGTCACCCAAAAAAAGTTACTTACCTTTAGACTCCACTGCAATAACTTCCTTTATTGAATTAACACGATGACAATTATAAAGAGAAATATAATCCCATGTTAAGATAGTAATTTTCCAAAACTAATTAATATAACATAACATAAATAAGAAGAAAATCAAAAGCACAGGAACGCATTGCTTACTTTGTCTGCGCAATTTATTCATGGCATATCTTTCCCTAGCAAGTAAACGGCGTCTAGCCTCCTTATCAGGATCCATATTATCTCCTCTATGCTTTCAACAACCCACAAAGAAATCTCCATATAAGAAACTAACACGAAGAAACAAATTGATAGATCCATAAACGGGATACATCCACACTTTTCAATCACGTCCACCAAAATTTCTAAATAAATAAATTATGGAAAGCGACAAAAAAGACCAATACCTGCAATACTAAATTATCAAGAACTAACCCTCTCCATATAAGAAACTAATACGAAGAGACAAATTCATATTAAGAAATTTGACTATCATATCACCAGAGATCCAAACCATTGGCCCCTCATCAATAAGCGGCAAAAATAAAAGCCCCCCATCAATAAACAGGGAAAGAAAAGCAAATTACTAAGAAGTTACACTCTCCGGCCACTTCCTGCCTATCACATCAACACAGATAAAAAACTTAGCAGCAACCATTTTTTATCTACAAAGGGAGGAAATTTTGATAACACAGAGAATTCACCACTTACACAACTACACAAAATTAGAAGTCTCCATAAGATTCTTTGTATGTGAGAAATGCTTCACATGGCTCCTATATATATATTTTTTTTTTTCTTTTTTCTGGATAAAATGGCACTGCTTTCAAAGGCAAAGCATATTTGATTAGCTTGACCACATTTGTGAATCCAAAGAACTCTTGCTTGTGACAGAGTACGCCCAGTCAACTATCTTTTGCCTGTTCTTTCTTGTCTTAAATTATGGATTTAATTATTTGATTTGTAAAATCCCCAATACCCACTTTACAACTTTGCCAACTCCTCTGACCCTTTTATTTGATTTTCAGTTACAAGATTCTCATGCCCAAAATAACAATTTTCCAAAATTCATTTCAAGTACAATAAAAAAAGGGAAGGGCGATTGGAAATCCAAAGTCCTTTCCCAGTTTCCCTTTAATCAAGAGAAGAACCAAATGGGTTTCAATTACTTTCCATCATCCACACCCGTACTAAGGGGAATCAAATGTACAAAACATGATTCCAAAGTTCACCCCTAGGTAAGCACTGATGCAAGAAGCTAATTACCTTCTCCACAAAAGCAGGGCCTCTGCCTCCATTTCCATAATTCCCTAGATACTGACAGCAAAAGGCTTTTATCTACTCTTATGAAAACTCTAGGGAACTACACTCTCTAAGTTTAAGAACTCAAGACTAAAGCCATTTTACGTGTTTGTCGCCCAGATGACAGGAACTAATACCAAGGATGTCTTAATTCTTCCTCCTTTCCTTTGAATATTCCTTTTGGGAAAATATGTGTGTGTGTGTGTATAGAACCAACATTCCAAGCCAATTGCAACCAAAAAAAATTTAGAGAAATGTTAAATTAAGAACTTACTGGCATGCCAATGTAAACTATTCTCCATGGTGTGTGTTTATGTGTTTGTGTGTATAGAACCAACATTCCAAGCCAATTGCAACCAAATTTTTTTTAGAGAAATGTTAAATTAAGAACTTACTGGCATGCCAATGCAAACTATTCTCCCATGGAGAAACAACGAAGGTAAGTCTAGTGGAGGCCTCTTCGGCCTGCGCTCGTTGTACGAAGCAGATTTTTCCACCTAATTCAGAGGTAAGGAAAAAAAAAAACAATAAGTAAACGCAAATCAATTAAAAAGAAAAATAAAAAGGATAAATAAGCATACACAAAGAACAAATAATAATGGAAAAAAAACACGGAGAGAAAGAATCAAAGAGAGCATTAAATGGCATTTGGCACCCGCTTTGACACTAAATGGCATTAATGCCAAAAATAAGCAATTTGCATCCGCTTTGACACTAAATGAAATTAATGCGAAAAATCATGCATGAATCCAGCATTTGGCATTCGCTTTGACACTAAATGTCATTAATGCCAAAATCTAGCATTTGGCATCCCGCTTTGACACTAAGTGACATTAATGCAAAAAATCAGGCATTTAGCATCCGCTTTGACACTAAATGGCATTAATGCCAAAAATCCAGCATTTGACATCCGCTTTGAAACTAAATGGCATTAATGCAAAAAAATCCGGCATTTGGCATCCGCTTTGACACTATATGACATTAATGCCAAAAACTAGCATTTAGCATCCCGCTTTGACACTAAAAGGCATTAATGCCAAAAATCCGGCATTTGGCATTCTTTTTGACACTAAATGGCATTAATGCAAAAAATCCAGCATTTGGCATTCGCTTGGGCACTGAATGGCATCAATGCCAAAAATCCGGCATTTGGCACCCGCTTTGATACTAAATCGCATTAATGCCAAAAATCAGGCAATTCACATCCGCTTTGACGCTAAATGACATTAATGCCAAAAATCAGGCATAAATCCAGTATTTGGCATTCGCTTTGACACTAATTGGCATTAATGCCAAAATCTAGCATTTGGCATCCTACTTTGACACTAAATGACATTAATGCCAAAAATCAGGCATTTAGCATCCGCTTTGACACTAAATGACGTTAATGCCAAAAATCCAGCATTTGGCATTCGCTTTGACACTAAATGGCATTCAAAAATCCGGCATTTGGTATCCGCTTTGACACTAAATCGCATTAATGCAAAAAATCCGGCATTTGGCATCCGCTTTTACACTTAATGGCATTAATGCCAAGAACTAGCATTTGGCATCCCGCTTTGACACTAAAAGGCATTAATGCCAAAAATCCGGCATTTGGCATTCGCTTTGACACTAAATGGCATTAATGCAAAAAATCCAACATTTGGCATCCGCTTTGACACTAAATGGCATTAATACCAAAAATTTCAACCTGCTTGAAATTTCAACTCATACATTTCAACATGTTCATTTTCAACTCATAAATTTCAACAAGTTCATTTCAACACATAACAAATTTGAACCTATTCATTTCAACCCTAAAAAATTTCAACCTGGTTGAAATTTCAATCCATTAATTTCAACATGGTCATTTCAACACATAAAAAATTTCAACCTGTTCATTTCAACCCATAAAAATTTCAACCTGCTTGAAATTTTAACCCATACATTTTAACCTGTTCATTTTCAACTCACACATTTCAACCTGTTCATTTCAACACATAACAAATTTCAACCTATTTATTTCAACCCTAAAAAATTTCAACGTGGTTGAAATTTCAATCCATTAATTTCAACATGTTCATTTCAATACATAAAAAATTGAGACCTGTTCATTTCAACCTGCTTGAAATTTCAACCTGTTCATTTTCAACTCATACATTTCAACCTTTTCATTTTCAACCCATAAATTTTCAACATGCTCATTGTCAACCCACAAAAGGATTTCAATCTATTCAATTACAACCCACATTTGGGATTTTAATCCATTCAATTACAACCCATACAAATTATATATAACAAAAAAAAAAAAAATGAAGTATCACATTTAAACATGTTCAAATCACAAGTCTTCATCGATTTGGAAGTTGACATCAGTACCTATAAAGTATGTGCATTTACTATCAGAGAGCGATATATAATTCCAAATTATTATTTAGTTAGTAAAGTTGGGCACTTACTTGTACTCGTCAGTGGTATGTCATATGTACTATCTTCGTCAGTAAAAGACTCTATCAGTACCTATAAAGTATGTGCATTTACTATCAGAGAGCGATATATAATTCCAAATTATTATTTAGTTAGTAAAGTCGGGCACTTACTTATACTCGTCAGTGGTATGTCATCTGTACTATCTTCGTCAGTAAAAAACTTCATCAGTACCTATAAAGTATGTGCATTTACTATCAGTGAGCGATATATAATTCCAAATTATTATTTAGTTAGTAAAGTTGGGCACTTACTTATACCCGTCAGTGGTGTGTCTGCCACTAGAAGACTCATCATTCTCATTTGTATTTGGGCTGTCAACAAGGGAAAAAACCAAATAATAATTGCACTATAATGAGATACAGGAAACTATAATGAGATATAAGAAAATATAAATATATTTTTATGTGAATTGGAATGAACATATTCTAACCAATTTTTCATAGGACAATTCCGTGAGTCATGAGAAACTCCACGCTTCTTACAGTAACGACACTGTCTGCCGTTGCCTTTAGCAATTGCCTTCTCCTTTGATGACTTCAATCGACGTCCACACCCTTTTGCCCGCACCGGTAATGGATCATTCAAGCCTTGATTTTCTCGGGATTTTTTACTTGGTCTTGACACTTGAGTAGAATGTGAGCTTATTTCAAGCTCATTAAGTTTTTTAAGCACCCCATCCAATCCTTCCATCACAATGCCAACCCCCTCATCAGAAATAGAGCCTTTATCCAAAATTTCAACATATGCCGTAGATAATTTTGAATACCCCATCACCACTGAAGAACTGCTACCTTCCCCCATGAATGAACTACCATATCACAACTTCCTTCCAGCCTTCGATTCCTTAATCCATCTTGGTAGAATATATTGATTCGACAAAAATAACTTTTGTTTAAGTCTCACAAATGCAAGGATGTGTCTACATGGGATTCCCTCAAACTCAAAATAACGACAGCTGCAACTTGCAAAGTCAGATAATGTATCGTACGTGCACAATGTAACGCACTCTGTCATTAACCTGAATGTCATTCTCCACTGTATACCCACATTTGCTTCCATCTTCAAGTTCCCCAATAAAATTAACAATGAATGAATTACTATCAAGTAGCTCTTCCTGGAAAGTCAAAAAAAAAATTGTGTAAACATCAACCATTTGTTGCTCCATTGGGAATCGTGCTCTCAAGTAGGGTTTCTCATTCATACCATCGTGATCAACTACAAGCTCATTATGCCGTTGGTGCATGAGTGCCCTTTTGAACCTTATGACAAAGTCCATCAGGGTATTTTTTTTTTATACACAAATTTCTTTAAGAAATTGTGACCACTTTAAGCCCTTTGAAAACTTGATATACCCGCTGAATAGATATACTTACTATAGGTGGGAACCCATTTATGACGTAATCCAAACATAGTGTTCAGCCATTTATTATTTCCCAACTGACTCACCTCCAAAGCATCATTCCAACTACTTTCTAACTCTTGAGGTGTTTCTGAATTATATACACTCACCTAGAAATCCTTAAAGGAAGCATAATTCGGTGGAAAGTTTGAGGCATTCTTTGAGCAATTGCACTTGTCATGGCAGGGTCTTGGTCAGTAATAATGATTTGGGGTGGACTAGATTCCATGGCCATAAGCCACTAATCGAACAACCAAATAATTGTCTCATCACTAAGAAA
>JAESVK010000580.1:570277-590101 GCA_017140935.1 Hamamelis virginiana | reverse complement strand
TACATTGAAACCAAACTTTTTAATTTGGTACTAAATTGAGTCAATGTAAAGTTCGTGGCCCACATTGAGACTTACCCAAAAGTTGATGGTACTAAAATGCACTTAATCCTTAAATTAATATGAACCAATTACTTTATTTTATAAGGCAATTAAAAGGATAATACATAAGATGTATAAACCTTAAATTAGTTTGTATACTTCATATCTATTTGAATATTTGAAAAATGTTCAAATGATTCAAAAACTATGAATATTTGAAATATTCAAATGATTCATATGAAGTAAAACTAAAAGAAAAATATTGACAATATTTGGTTGAATCTTATATTACTAATAGACCTTAAATATGTTAAACGATAAAGTTTAAAGATTATTTGGAATTATGAGATATTTCAAATAAACTTTAAAAATTTGTTTTTTAAAATAAAGAGTTATTAGAAAACAATGTTTTCACTATAGTTGAGAACTATACCTTAATGAAACATCAAAAAGAATTTTATGTTATTAAAAAGTTTAATACATGAAATACCTTGTTTCAAAAGGCTAGTGGGAGCAATATAGTCATCAATTATTCTTGTCTTTCTTCATAAAGTACATACCTTAAATACTAACGTAGTATTAAGAATTCCATAATCGTTATAGGAATTCAAATCTCTTCAAAAATTTGATTTGGGAAGGGATTTCATATGAGCCCAATTTTTTTGAAATATGGGACTCACATGATTAAAAGATAATATACTTGAATCAATATCATCAATGCTACAAGTCGTTGTTAGCAGATATTGATTATTGATTCAGAATAGGGATTCCGAATAGAAACATGTATATTCTTAAAAGAGTTTTAAGAATGAAATACTTATATGTATAAACAAATTATAAGGATACCATTTACAAATTACCTAAAGGTATGTCTAGTATATATTGTTTTCTTTCGAAAAACACCAGTCTTATTTACTAGGACATCAGAGTTGAGAGCGGATTTTAGTTTAATTACAATTATTGAAAATAATAAATTACAAAAATTGTTTGCATGGAATCTTCTTTGCCATAACACTTTGTGTGTGTTAGAAGCCTAGTCTTTCAAAGACTAGTATAAGATACTATGTTTATTGGCTTTAGTGCAAGTGGGAGATTGTTGGAGATATGCCCTAAAACCAATCCTAAAGAGTATATCAATTTCATATTATATTAAAAAGAAGGTATAAACTTGTCTTATGTATTTAAATATATATATGATAAGGTCCATGAATAAATGATAAGAGAAATATACATCTCAAGCAGTTGAGATATAGAGACTGATATTTCTCATACACATTTATTCTAAAGAGTTCATACTCATAAGTTTATTAAAGTGGACATTTATAAACCATAAAGAGTAGCACATATTTAAACTAACTCCATTGGGAGGATAGGTAGTGTTTTTTATCAGTGCAGTGACACTATAGTTAATCTGTAGGTACATGTTAGAGAACATGTACACTGAAAATGTACACTGAACATGGTCTGTAAAGAATATTCTTATGGAGTTTAGTCAAAGGAATATTCTTTATGTTATTCCAATATAGGTAATCCTTAGACGTGAGGCACTATAGTTATCTTGTGCATAGGTCATTAGAGTTTGATAGTATTTTGTATATCCTTAACCATTAGGGTGTAATCGGTACTCATTGGCTCTAGTGAGTTGTGTATGAAGGTAAATGAGTGCGCAAGAAGGAATCATCACTTTCATCCTTGATAAGAGAGAATATCAGGGTTTGTTAACAAAGATAATTCTTATATTGAATCTCTGGCCAGAGTAATAGGTAAACTGTGAAAAGAGTTTCATCGGGTTTACCTTATTGAGATTATATTTTGTGGAACATATATCAAGATGTTAAGATAGAGGTTTGAATCATAACCATACCTGATTATCTTAATAGTGACATTAAGGGATGAATGATTAAGTAACATGAATGATTCATTTAGTTATGTTATTCACCCAAACCTAGGATACGTCATGATATATTGTTAGATGTCACTCATGACTAGTGAAGGCCTATTGATAAAGTGTTATCAATGAGGGCAAAATTGAAATTGTTCCAATTGAACCATAAATAGAAAGTTTATATTTTTGGAAGACATTGAGATGTCCTTATCCACTATTAGGTTGGGGTGAACCCAAAGGGTCACACACATTAAGGGCATAAGTGAGTCTTTTGAATTAAAAAGAGGCGAATATTCCTATTTATTAATGATTTGATCCTTGTTATTAATAGTTAATAAGTGAGGGGTCAAATTGCAAATAAGATGAATATTTTCTATAAAAGGAGATGCTAGGTCAAGCTAGCACTAAGCAACCTTCATCACTAATCGTGGAGGCTATGAAAGAGTGGAGAAACCCTAGGGCCTAATTCCCCAAGCACTCTCTCTCTCATAGTCTCATAGTCGAACTCCCACTCCCTCTCCTAACTTGCTTCTCTTCAAGGATTGATCAGTTGCAAAGGTTCTCAAGGTCTTGTGCTCATGTGGATACCTTGAAGGCTTCAACCACTTTGAAGCTCGCAACAAAGTTACATCAAAGACATTCAAGTAAGTATGTTTACATTGTTAAATATATGTTCTTGTTTTATATATTCATAATCCCATGCTTGTTCGAATTATCCAAAAAAAAAAAATCCCATGCTTGTTCGAACTCCTGCTGGATTTGATGGATGGATTCGAACTAACAAAAAATTTTAATATTCGTTTTCCGTTGCGAGTCCATTCGATCCAAATCCTTTCAGTTCAATCTTGTTGTCAAGTTAACAACAATTCACATTGTGCTTTCCATAGCTGTCTCGAAGAATTAGCTAATCCAACAGTTGGATGTTAACAATGCCTTTCTCTATGAGGTCTTCAATGAAGAAGTATATATGGCTCAACCTCATATCTTCACTGATGAGAATCATTCTACTTATGTATGTCGCTTATATAAGTCCCTTTATGGCCTTAAACAAGCACCACACGCATGATTTCATAGTCTCTCAACGTTTTTACTCTGTCATGGATTTTATGCATCCAAGACTGATGCCTCTCTCTTCATCTCTTCTCAGGCTATGACTATTCTCTATGTGCTCATTTATGTTGATGACATACTTGTCATGAGCAATGACAGTGTTGCCCAATCCACCTTTGTCGCTCAGCTCGGTTCTGAATTTTCACTTAAGGACCTTAATGCACTTCATTACTTTATCGGCATCAAAGTGGTTTCTCATTTTGACAGTATCCTTCTCTTGTAGCATCAATACATCAAGAATCTGTTTCACAAGTCTGACATGTCTTCCTCTAAACCGATAACTGCACCTCTCTCGTCTACTTAAAAGCTTTCTAAAAATGATGGCTCAGCCATGGCAAACCCCACTATATATCAGCAGGTTGTCGGTGCACTTCAGTACCTAACTATCATTCATCCTGACATCTCCTTTGCTCTGAACAAGGTTTGTCAATTCATGTATCTTCCTACCACTGAACATTGGGCTACTGTTAAATGGATTTTGCGATATTTGCAACACACTTCTACATTTGGTATTTTTATCTCTCGCCATAGCTCCACAGATCTTCATGCCTTAAACTATTCGGACTGGGCTGGTTGCCCAGATGATCGACATTTAATAGGTGGTTATGCCATATATCTTGGACCCAACTTAATTTCATGGTCTTCGCGGAAACAACGAACTGTTTCTCGCTCATCTACCGAATCTGAGTACAAGGCCCTTGCAGACTACGCTCGGCTGAAATAGTGTGGCTTTAGTCCCGTTTGCGCGAGCTCGATATTTCCTCCCCAACTGCACCAAGGCTTTAGTGTGACAACCTTGGTGCTAGTTACCTCACTACTAATCCTGTATTCCATACGCGCACTAAGCATATCAAAATAGATTTTCACTTCGTCCGTGACAAAGTAGCTCGAAAAGTCTTACAAGTTTAGTTCATCTCGACTCATGACCAAATTGCTGACATTTTCACCAAAGGATTCAACACAGTCTGGTTTCAGTTTCTACGAGACAAGTTGAAGGTTCGTCAACAACCACCTTCATCTTGAGGGGAGATGTTAAGATAAACTCTGATTCATGTGTATATCCTAGTTTGTTACACTTGATTCTATCCATATATCACGTACATGTAACTATACAACTATATATATATATATATATATATATATATATATATATATATACATCTTAATATAGAGAGTTTTACAAATCTCAAACACTGGTCTTAACTTGTGCTGATAAGAATATTTCTATATGTATATATAAAGTCCTGATCTAGTCAGTATATGTTTATATATCTTACATAAGCATAAAGCTAACAAATAATTGTAGGATACATATTTTGAAAAACTGACTGTTGGGTTAGATATTTTGCTTATGGATGTTAGAAATCACTGTGATCCTATATAATTAAACATCTCAAAATATAGACCGGAAAAACTGTGACCGTTTAAAACTGTCATAATTTTTCTCAGTAACATTTCTGAGAAACAGACTATTGGATCACTATGATTTTTGGCATTCATGCATACAAAAGTGTAGTATCTAGTCCAACGGTTAGTTTTTCGAAATATGTATCCCATAATTATCTACTAGCTTGATGAAACTTATGTAAGCATATGTTGTTATATTTTGAATAAAA
This sequence comes from Hamamelis virginiana, assembly GCA_017140935.1. Taxonomy (NCBI): domain Eukaryota; kingdom Viridiplantae; phylum Streptophyta; class Magnoliopsida; order Saxifragales; family Hamamelidaceae; genus Hamamelis; species Hamamelis virginiana. The sequence goes on along the minus strand of JAESVK010000580.1, from coordinate 585,451 downwards.
ATTGTGTTGAACAGTTGTGACTGTTCTTTAGGGTCGCGTCTATTCTTTGTATCCTTACATAGAGTTGTGTCTATTCATGGTGTCTTTATATAGAATTGTGTCTAGTCATGGTGTCCATACATAGAGTTGTGTCTATTCATGGTGTCCATACATAAAGTTGTGTCTATTCATGGTATCTGTCTACAGATGCACCTTTGAGTCTATAAATAGGACACGGTCATAAGCCATTTTATTAATTTGTTTCATAGCATTTCTGCATACTGTCATTGAGAGAGAGATAGCATTTCTGGTTCGCCGAGTCTGCAGATTGTAGTGCTTCCTCTGCAAATGTGATCATTGTATCATGGGAGGCAAACGTCCATTAGACTCTAAGCACCAAGTGGAGGGAAGAAATCTGTCTTAAGGACATAGTTTCAAACACTAGCCTTGATCAAAACTAACATAGATTTATGAATTTCTGCAATATGGAGTTTCAGTATTTCTCTTATGTGGACAACAAGTAAGTGATAATTTTCATATTGAACATATTCTTTTATTTGATTTGTGATTGGCTACTTGAATTAAATTCTAGTTTGTATAGAATTCTTATTCAAGTATTTCTCTTCATTATCTTTATATTATAATATTAAGAAGTAGTTTTCTACTTGAGATATAATTATGAATATGTATATATATAAGTTTAATGCATTATGTGATGCTAATATTATTTGTTTATATTACTGATTTAGGGCACAATATTATCCAAATTCTAAATAGTCCAATCATATTTTTCCAACAATCTTAAGACAGATTTCAGATTCATTTGGAATTTGGAGTGTTATTGTGATTTAAATATTTACAAGAATGTTTAAATTTTTGGGTCATTAGCATGATATTAAACACGGTTTTTGAATAATTAGAATAACAACATTATTCTAGCATAAAGTAATTTAATTGATTTCCTTATAGGTGACGTGAATATATAGTTAACATTAATTATTAATGGCTTAACATATATGATATGTATATATATATATATATATATATATATATATATATATATATATATATATATATATATACCCACTTAAAATCCGTGTTTATAAGTGTGACTTTTCAAAGGGATATGAAATATAGTATAAATGTATACATACAATTATGATATATACCTCTTCAAACTGTGGATTTTTTCAAGGGATAAGATATAAAAAATTTGTAGTGTAATATAATGGTGACATTTATATGCAATACATGTATATATATTACACATGTTCACGTGTGGTGAGTCGGAATATGAATATATCATGCTTCAAATTTCGTAGTGGATCTTAAATTGCTATAAGTGTGATTTTCAATGGTTGTGATGTGTATATATAAATATATGTGCATACTTACAATACTGACTTTTGGAACTGTTAAATTTAACTACTTCTTTTTAGAGGTGATGTACATATTTGTTCAAGTGTAAACCACAATTCATATAGGCTACGTATAAATATTACTTATGTATATGATTTGCAAACGGTATTTTGTTTAATGTAAGAGATTTACATAATACATAATACATATGATATATGATTATGTGTGGTGAGTATTGATTAGAATTAATTTTCAAACATACATATATGGTCACATCAGAACATTTGGAGCGCACATGATTTTTCAAGTGCTTGTAATATGTGTATATATATACTATACTATACATGTATTTATACATTTTCTAATCATCCCGTTTTAAGCATGTTAAATTTGTAGAAAATAATGGTTGGGATAATTAGAAAGTGCAGTGCACTATTGAGAATTAATCATTTATTTAATTCAAGAGAGTTTGTTCCAAACTAAGAAGAGAAAGCTAGAATTGAGCTCATTACAATAAGCTCAAAATTATTTTAGAATATTTTTCTTGAAAAGATGCCAAATATATTCTAAACTATTGGTGAAGGGATATGACCATGTGAAAAGGTACTAAGGAATAATCTTGACCATTAATTGTGAAAAGTTGCAATCTAATGTTTAAGATTAAATCTAAAATGCTATAAGTGATGAAGACACCTTTACAAAAGGGTACCTTCATGTCTATAAATGAGGGACACATTTGGCCATTTCTTCATATCCATAAAACTCCTTTCTCTATAACATATCTCTTCTTGTATTCATTTTATGTAGGAATTGAATACAAGTGTCTTGGTTTATTTGTTTGGCTTAGTTTTGTTTCGAATGAATATAAATAATATTAATTGTGTGACATGCTCATTTATCTTGGGAATTATAATGTCATATGACTATTACATTGCAATTGAACTTTAAAGAAAAAAAATTAAGAAATTAATTATTGATTTACTTGTTTTTAAAAAGGTACATATAAGCATATATATTTTTGATTTGTGCTATATGTCAATTTCTTAATTATGCATAGTTGGTAAATTATTTTATATGGTTAATAATTTACATGGCATAATTATTGATATATTAGATTCACAATTTATTTGATAATGGTATAATATATGTCATGTTGACATAATGTATATTTTGCATGTCCCTTATTTTAGTTATTTATGCATGATATAATTATGATATTAGATTCATTTAAAGAATTGGATTATTTTATAATAATCTTATGTACAAGTGTTATTGAATTTAATTGTTTGTCTAGTCACTAAAGTAGCACATTCAATTAAGTTGTGTTTAATTATAAATTTTCAATAAAGTTATAGGATTATATTTGGCATTTAATTAAGACTAGTAGTGATCAAGCCCAAAGGTGGGTTATTTATTTAGTTAATTAAATGGATTCTCTGTGATATTATCACTAATCCAAATACCTTGTTCAAGCTAGAAATGCTAAAATTATTTTATAGATAATAGCAATAACACTAGATATTGTGATGTTTACTTATTGAGAAGTAAACATAAAGTATTATATATGTTTATACAATTTTAAACATAGTTGAGAATCTACTTAGCAAAAGATTGAGATCTAAGATATGATAGTGAAAGCGAATATGAGTTTAATCCATTTGGCAAGTTCTGTGCCAACCTTGAAATCATACATCAAATTATTATGCCTTGTTCACCTCAGCAAAATGGAGTTGCTGAACGGAAAAATATAACTTTAATGTTATGTTGATAAGTTCTAGATTATCTAAGAACTTGTGGGGGAAAGCTTGATTTTCAACAAATGATATTCTTAGCTTTGTTTTCATGCTATGTTGATAAGTTCTGGATTATCTCAGAACTTGTGGGGGAAATCTTTGTTTTCAACAAATAATATTCTCAACAAAACACCCCAAAAGAGTACAAATGTGATACCTTCTGAATTATTGAAAAATTAAAAGGTCGAAAGTCTTTCTATAAATTCTAAAAATGTGAGGGTATTTGGCTTAAGTAGAAATTCATAATCTTAAAAAGAGTTAAGATTGATCTAAAACCATTGATTGTATACTCATAAGTTATATTAATAAAAGTAGTACTTCTTAAATTTGATATTCTTATATATATTTGAATACCATAATTGAGTTTAAGAATACTTAAAATTTTTGAACATGTATTTCTATTTAATTCTTCATGTGAGATAAAGTTCTGTTTTACAATAGGCCAGTTCTCTTAAAAGAATTTACGAGTCTGCAAATAGCGATAATAAGTATAAAATTGTGGATGAAACTAGACGCAGTAATAGGACAAAGAAATCAAATTCTTTTGGTCCTAATTTTCTAACTTAATTATAAAATGAGTATCAAAGTTTCAATGAAGTTATGGCCACTCTAGAAGCATCTCTTTGGGATGAGGTTTTTAATGGTGAATTTCCTCCGGATAATAAACATTTTGAATATAAGTGGATGTTCAAAAAGAAAATGAAAGCTGATGGATCAATGCCAAGTATAAGGCTAGGCTGGGAGCTAAAGGCTTTATACAAGAAAAGGGTGTGGATAGTTTATGGAGTGAAACAAGCTCCAAAGCTATGATATGGAAAATTTTGACAAAATGAGGTGGTCTAATTGGTTCAAAATTTTTAAGTGTGACAAGTGTGTCTCTATGCTGGTGATATGGTTATTATTGGTAGTAATAGTGATGTCATTACTGCGAAATTTCGTTATGAATGACATGAGTGTTGCAAATGTTATTTTAGGAATTAAATTTTCTAGAATATCTAATGGACTAATATTATCTCAATCTCATTAGATTGAGAAAATACTAAAGAAATTTAATCAATTTGATTGTAATCCTGTAAGAACGCCAGTATATATAAATCTACATTTGTCGAAAATAAGAGTGAAGAGTACTATCAATTTATTGAATATCTCATACAAATGACTCAAAATCTACAAGTGAATATGGATTCACTCTTAGAGGTGGAACTGTGTCTTGAAAGTTATCCAAGTAAATGTGCATTGCGAGACCCACATTTGAATCAGAATCTATAACTTTAGATAAAGCTGGTAAAGAAGCAGAATGGTTTCGACACTTCTTAGAAGATGCTCTAACGTGATCAAAGCCTATGCAAACTATCTGTATTTATTGTAATTGTCAATCATCTATTGGAAGGGCTCAAAATGATATGCATAACTGTAAGTCTCAACATAAATGTCAAAGATATAATACCGTAAAACATTTGCTCTCAAATGGAGTTATATCCATTGAGTATAGAAAGTCAAATTGTAACAGAGTGGATTTGATAACTAAAGTTTGATTAGAGAGCACATTCATCGAGGGGAATGGGCTTAAAGCCAAAATATTAAGAGTTACCATAATGGAAACCCAATCTAGTTGACTGGAGATCCCAAAATCTAAGTCCAAAACGGACAACCTAATTGTGTGTGACTCAAAAGAATTACTAAGAAGAGAATTCTCTTACCTATTCCTATGATGAGATAGTGATGCCTGTAGCGTGAATCAGGTTAAGCTAAGCTTTTAATGATTCTTATATCTTGAATTATTTAAGTGGAGTGTAGCATGATATACTTAATAAGAATCACCTATATGAGTGTAGAATGGGCCGCTTCTATGAGAATGATAATGCTAAATTCTCTATAGCACTCATGAAAATCAGGTTTGTTCAGGGCCAAAATGAACACAATCATGATAATCAAAATTGTTTGGAGGAAAACCGTGTGAATTCTATTGTCTTGGTTTGCATAAAAAACTAAATAGTTCAAGACATCATGTTCACTGATTAGCCAGCAAATCTGATAGTCTTTCACTAAGGAAGGTTCAAGACCACAAGCTATCTCTCCTTATGCGGGGATTCTCCCGATCTCTCTCTCGACTCAGTTTTTATTATATATATGGTTATCCAGCCAATTTTTATTCATGTGGGGGATTGTTATATTTTGAATAAAAATTGTGTTGAACAGTCGTGACAGTTCTTTGGGGTCACGTCTATTCTTTGCATCCTTACATAGAGTTGTGTCTATTCATGGTGTCTTTACATAGAGTTATGTCTATTCATGGTGTCTGTCTGCATAGGCACCTTTGAGTCTATAAATAGGACACAGTCATAAGCCATTTTATTAATTTGTTTCATAGCATTTCTGCATACTGTCATTGAGAGAGAGATAGCATTTATAGTTCGCCGAGTCTACAGATTGTAGTGCTTCCTCTGCAGACGTGATCATTGTATCCTGGGAGGCAGACGTCCATCAGACTCTAAGCACCAAGTGGAGGGGCGAAATTTGTCTTAAGGACATAGTGTGAAACACTAGCCGTGATCAAAACTAACATCGATTTATGAATTTCTGCAATATGGAGTTTCTGCATTTCTCTTATGTGGACAACAGGTAAGTGATAATTTTCATATTAAATATATTCTTTTATTTGATATGTGATTGGCTACTTGAATTAAATTCTAGTTTGTATAGAATTCTTATTTAAGTATTTTTCTTCATTATCTTTATATGATAATATTAAGAAGTAGTTTTCTATTTGAGATATAATTATGAATATGTATATATAAGTTTAATGCATTATGTGATGCTAATATTATTTGTTTATATTACTAATTTAGGACACAATATTATCCAAATTCTAAATAGTCCAATCATATTTTTCCAACATATGTTGACTTGAACGATCTCTCTATGTGTATATATATATATATATCTTGGTTGTTTGGGAGATCCAAATTAAACAAAAATACCAAACAGGATAAAAGGTTATGGAATCTCCATCCACCAGTCATGAATAATAATGCAAGTACGTCATCTCTAGTACTAAAAGAGAAGAGCGGGGTCCAGAAAGAGGAGTTTTGTTTCTTGGTCTACATTATGGTTTCAGGGAAACTAAATCAATTGGCTAGTACTGAGTTAATAGTATTTGGCTATTTGCTATTTTGGTTTTGGGGCTAACAGTGTCCTTAAAGCAAAAGGCCATGTCCTTAAAAGCAGAAACTCTACTTTACAAAATTATTGGGGTAATTTGGTGCAGCTTCTAGTAATTTCTAGGCCCATTGAATTTAATTTCCTTCTCCAACGTACGCTTGCAAGGAAAATCGATCCATGAGTTTTTCGATCTATTTATTTAACCAATGTTAGATTAAGTAGTCATATTTCCCTATTAAAACAAACATCACTGCACACAAAATGCTTAATTTACTGAAACTTTCCTGCCACCAAAGTGGTATGGTATATTGGTACATATTTCCATTACATAAGCCATCTGGATCTTGCAAATTTAGAGGGAAATGAAGAAAAAGAAATTCTCAAAATTGTTCAAAATTAATTTCATTTCTTAACCATTTTTTTTTCTTTATCATTTTTCATGCACTTTTCGAGATTCAAACAATTGCTTGAGGAAGACAGAGAAAATTTAGAGAGTACGTAGAATGCCCTCTAGCTTGAGCTTCGGATCTTGAATTCGATTCCATAGGATTAAACATAGATTTTACAATGAGAAGTCTATCCTTTTAGAATTTTTAGGATTTCAAAATCAACTAACCAGGGGTCGAAAGTATGATACTAATTGAGATGATGAGTTTTTGCAATAAGAAAATTGTTTTGCTTGTGGCCAATTAACTTAAACCCTTCTTGTGCATTAAATTAGTTATTCAACTCTGCTAAAGGTATCAATTATGCAATATTTTACATGTCACCCTTATACAGATAGTTTCATGTACGTCTTGATTCCCTATGTCTTTGTTCTTGTGTATCCATCAAACCTTGTATTTGAATAAATCTACCCACGTACTTTCTTTTATCTTTTGATGTGCCAATTGTAAGGTGGATCTAAATATGAAAGTTAAAGCTTTACAGCTTTGAATTAAAGAACGAGAAAATCAACAAGAATTGGCCTGACGGTAAAAGGGTGAACTGTAAATCCAGACATCCCAAGATCCCAGGTCAAATTAAAACTAGCCAAACTATATTGACTAGCCACTAGCTAGAGCTAGTAGCCTACAACTCGGACATCTCGTTGCTTGGCAAAATAAAAAAATAAAAAAATAAAAGAATTAAAGAATGATAATAAATGTCACATCTCCCCTTAGCCCAACACCACTCTTTTTCTTGCGATAAACGTGTTTTGAATCTTCCTAATTAATCTGCAGTGCCTCCTTTTCTTTCTGTGTTCCTTCCTTGCCTTAATTAATTTAAAATAATTCTTTACACCCAAATGAAAAATAGCTTTGATTGGGGGTGGTGGTTAATTAGCTTCTTGTGGGGGAGACATTAATACTAATTTTCTTCTCCTATCTCTAAATTGAGGTTGACTTAAAACAAAACATCTAATGGCATGTCCCCCACTCGCGAGCAATGGCAGTCGTCGTCACGAACCGAAAAAGGACACATGGAATTCACTGATAATAATTTAATTATCAAGGAGAATGCCATGTGATAGATTTTCATATATATATAAGCTAAAGAGGCCTCCTCTGGATTATTTATTCTTTAAGATTATATTAATCTAAGCACAATATTCTAAATGGAAGAAATGATGCTCGTATAAAAAAAAGTGTAAGCTAGCTAGGTCTATCCTCTCTCTCTCTCTCTCTCTCTGGGGTAAAGGAAGCAAAGTTTTGCAAGGAAGAATTGCGAGTAAATTAATAATGCTTAATTTGTTGTGATGAAACACCAACTAATCCTACCACCCTTTCCCCTTCTTTTGACCCCACCTACTAATCCTACCTCTTTTGACCCTTTTAATTTATTTGGCTTGGAGAGGAAATTTCAAAAAGTAAATAAAATGGGGTTTTAAAAGAGATTTGGTGAGTTGGTCGGTTGTATTAATTAAAATGCAATTTTATAAGCTTACTTAATTTCCCATGTGGTTGGGGGGAGTGATTTGTGGCACTCTCTCCATCTGCGTGCGTGCGCACTTGGGTGCGCTTGTGGGCACAAGTTATATATGGTTTTCGAATTCAAGACTAGGGTTGACATATCTCCATATGTCGGAAAAAATTACAAATACATAATCATGGATATATATTATTGACCCCACTTGAGAGAATATATTATTTATTACTGATACTCAACGTCAATCTTGCCACTCATTAATGTCAAGCCCAAGATCGAATTCATTGTTCTCTTTGTATTTTAATTATCATCTAATTAAGTAGATACTTATCTTACAAGGGAAATTAAGAATTGGATGAATATGTGGAAAATTCATGTGCATAAATAAAGTATCTACTTAATATATGCTCATGAATATAACCCTATATGAATATAACATACAAACATGAGACTCAATGTATCGATCCATAAAATAGGCTTGGTTTTAATTTAAATTTGAGAGAGAGAATTAAAGAAACAGAGAGAGCTTGACAAACTATATGCAAGCACCTTGAAAAATTATTTCAATCAAGGTCTTGGGTATTGATCACATGCATGTGACGTATTGGTCTAATAGTATATATTAATTTTCATTTTTCAACGGGAGAAGTTTTGAATTTGAACACCGTGAAAATACATTAATACTCATTTAATAATATGATCGCCTTGATGACATGTTTGTCTAATTAATTAATAGTATATATTTTTATTTTTAATGGAAGAAGTTTTGAATTTGAACACATAAAAATATATTTTTTGCACTCATTTATTAATATATATATTAATTAGAAGATAGTTGGAATGGGTAGATAAGTTTGTATTGAATGTAAGAAAAAATAATTTTTAAAAAAATAAAATAAAATCCTTCTCTCTTGATCGAATCATGGGGATCACTTTATATTGTACTGTGAGAAGGAACACAGTAGATAGCATATTTGGCTGTGGCAAGTTGATTGGTTCAAATTGTAACACAAGCACACAGCAAACACAAACAAGTGTCATTTCAAAAAAGATTGGGCGATTTTCACGGCCGCCAAAGCCGATGTTTACGGGAAATACATGTACCGTGTTTGCCACTATCTTCTAAATTCATATGGCTTTGTTTTGTTACAATTATATGTATATAATTGTAGATAGATGTCGGAGCAACGCACAAGCAAGCTGACACTACCCCAACACTACGTACTGTTCCCCCACCAATCATATCACCTACCATATTTCGTGCCATCTTCTTATTGGTTTTGACTGCCCCATCTCCCTCTACAAGTGTTGCCCACTACTCCTCCTCTTATCCAAAACCTTTCCCGTTGAATTGAGTCATATATCGGTGAACTCTATCGTTCATGGCTTTTATTAATTGTAATAATAATCTACTTGGGATTTGAGGAATATATATATATATATAGAAATACTACAGTCAGGTCGGCCTGTGGCTGCATCTGGTCATCCTTATTTAGGGGTTGATGCAGGTCACAGTTTCACATTTCAACCGTTGGATTGCAGTGCTTGTCTTGCCTGCAAAAAATCACAGTGATTCGCCGGTTGGTTTATGAAAAAACTGACTTTGAAAAAAAAATTGGAATTCAAATAATAAAAAATGACAGTTTTTTTCCAGTTTCTTCAAAGAATAAACCAACCGTCAGATCACTGTGATCAACATGGATGATCATTTGACATAGGAAAACCGAATGCATGTTGAAAAAGTATGAAAAATGTGCATTAATTAATTCCTTTGGTCCATAATTATTTGGAAAATTGTAGAAATTTGAAACTTCGAAACTGCTTCATATTTGATCCATATATTAAGGTCATTTTTGTCTAGATTATCGCACAATTGCATTAATGGTGACTTATTTTTCATTTATTGGCATCAAACTAACCAAAATTTTTGTTCAAAATCTTCGTAAGTTTGAGGGGGGTATTAAGAAATAAATAAAGACAAGGCAATCAAGGAAGAGATGAAAAGATATGAAAATGAATCAAAAGAAAGTCAATATTGAAGAGCACATCAAGGAAGAAGATTGAGAGAATATTAAGGATGAAGAAATATCAAAGAATTTGATTTGATTTTACTTCATTCTTTATGTGTTTCCATTTTTGTGTATTTTCATATTGTTTACTCTTGTTCTCTATATAAACTCTCTAATGGGTTGGTTGTATTCAAGTAATTATAAATGAGATTCAATTTTTTCTTCATTTATAACATACATTTCGGGAATTGTGGATTAACTAAAAGATTATTTAAATATATTGAATATATACAAGTTTCATTCATTTGACAAAAAATAAAATAAATTTAGCAACTTCAAGAATAATTTAAGAATTTTGTTATTGCGTTTGAAATAAAATAAGCATATGAATGGATATTTTGAATTGAAGCATTAATATAAATAAACTCCAATGGGCAATGCATTTATAAATCTAATAAGTCATTTACTTGGATCCCAAGTTTAAAGTACGTTTGTCAAATTTTCTTAAACCAACTTCTTGCTGAGAGCGGAAATCCCATGAACTCATGATAGTGCTTATAGATTATGCTAAAAAAAAAAATATATATGAATCCATTAACATAAAGAGAAGAATTCGTACTTTGAGATCTGTCTGGATTGATCTCAAAAATCACGAACGGTTGATCACTGCTCGATCCCTTCAAGCCTTCTACTGTATTCCCCAATGCTAGAACATGAAGAGAGAGTGGTTCTCTATGTGCTCTCTTTGATGGACGGCTGCCTCTAGGGTTTAGAGAAAATATTTCATCTTAACCTAGTGGCTGCCCAACATGGCATATATATAGGCTATGGTAGGGACTTAAAAGCAAATAAGTTTCGGGCTCCCAATGTAAATATTAAAACCTATTTACATTAGTTATAATTCATTCCACTAAAGAATTATAACTGCACTCCCTACCTTATTCGAAATTAAATTTCAAGCTCTTTGTTATTAAATACTTATTAATATCTCCCACGTTAAGATTACAGATACCCGTTGATTAAATTAAAATACTGACAATTTTGTTTAATCAACATCTATTAATCTCATTAAGACCTTCCACTTAACTTATTTGATATGTCGGATACAAAATCCACCTACAGGGTTTGACATAATCAAAACTTATAAGTATCCTCAAGGGGGTATCATCAATCCCTATACCAGGACGTGGATTCCGTCAATAATTAATATTCACCATACAATTAATGCAATTATCCAACTCATCGAGATTATTGACCTATAAAGATCTCACCTTTTATGAATCAAAATATCTAACAATAAATGCATGTGTCCATTAATTATTTCGGGATTAAGAGTATAAGTATTCATAATAACCATGAGGTATTAATTATTTTATGTGTCAATATAAAATAATTACTCCAATATGGTCCCGTTCAATACACACAAGTGTACTAGCACAAGAAGTTGGAACTAAACCATTCCCCGTAGTCAAGACAGACCTACTGAAATTGTGTGCTACAATCTTACCGATGGTGTGTCCAACTCCATCTCAGATTGTGAACAATAAGCTTATATTCTACAAGAACTAATGATCTGATCTTCTGTGTGTAAGCCGAACTCTACACACCAGATCATCTACTATGTAAATTAAAAGACACACATGCATAACATTAAAAGATAATATAATGCAAACATAGCTCATACAGATTCTCATTTAAAATCCAATATCATAATTCATTAATAAATAAATAGCAAAGTCTATTACATAAAAGCATGGCTTTTAGTATATATCCCCAACACTTCTAACTTAATTCAATTAAGATTTTGTATTAATCTAAGGGTCCATTTATATTAGCTTTTTCTAAAATTATTTTTATAGTTTAAAATTCTATTTAATTTAAGAGATGAGATGATAATCACTTTTAGACGACCGAAGGATGATAACATGGTTGGTAAATCTTTCATACTAGAAATGCTTATGACGTAGGGAAGTTATGGGCTCACAATTTTTGCTACAACAATTTTTAGTATGAAAATTTTAATATATGAAGACATAATTTGAATACAACTTTAAATAAATATGTAATGATAATTTTTTTAAAAGTTATTTTAGAAAAAAATTAAAAACCTTAAGTATTTTGAATATATTTCCAAATTTTAAAACAATGTTCCCTATTCTACAAACATAAATGATTCCAATAACAATAATTATTGGCAACCATTGAACCTTTTTCTGTTTTTGTCTACGATATAAAGAGCATCTAAAGCTATTCATCTAGGTTAGACCTCCCAAAAGAAAGAAAAGATTGAAAAAATAAATGTTTTTATTATTATTTTTTCTTGTAAAACATGATGAAATTACATAGTTGTGGGTGGAATAGGGATTTGAGACAGCAGTTTGCTACAGTGGCAGGACCGATATGGACATGGAGGTGCAAAAAGGGATGTCATTGGATGATGTCTTGACCTTTTAAAGTGACTTTTACAAGTGGCAATCCTTCATAAGGTTGTCGGTGGAACTCCTATTCTTTAGGTGCAGGTTTCTTCACGATATGGGGGGACAAAGCACAAAAGCAGGGACAAGAGTTCTAAATTTTAGGTAGGAGATCGACTAGGTGGTGTAGGTTAATAAAATATAATATAATATAATATAAAAAAGTAATAAAATTTTAACGGTGGTTGGGTACCCTTACTCCCTATTTGTGTTAATATTTTTTAAAATTATTTTTACAACTTAAAATTTTAATTTAATATCGAAGATAGAGTACTATGCTAGACAAGTTAGGAGTAACAAAATCAACGATAAAAATTTTATATTATGAGTGATTGTAACAAAAGTTAGGAAAGCCCAACTTTTATCACAATTACTTGTAATATACAAAATTTTATATGTGAATATATAGTTTGCCTATAACTCTAAAATGTCAGGATCACCTAACACCTTAATTTGACTTCTACACAAACCGGCAATTGTAGCTACCTTCTCAATTCCCCTGCCATTCCCCACGCACACCATATCTCTCTCCCTTCCAATCCCACGAAACCCTCTCATTGTCCCTTGCCTCTTAATGTCACGGGCTAATACACTGGCCAGCCTCCCCAACAAACATAGTTACTGTCTTTTAAACTAGTGCACCCAGAAAAACATACAACATGAAACCATCATGATAAATCCAAGGGCATTTACACAATTCAACTCTGTGAGAAAGAAGGTCAGAAGTTATGGGACTTATCTATTATTGGATATGTTTTTGACAAGAACCTCCCGTTCTCCTAGTTAATAGTTGGGCTGCTCAAGTTTGGGGTGAGGATGTCACTGAAGTGCTGAAGTTTGATTTGAGTTTTTTCCTATTTAAAGCCAAAAATTCAGAAGCTCTAGATAGGATTTTGAATGAAGGGCCTTACTTTATCGCTGGTAGTTATATGGTTATTAAACATTGGCAACTGGGTATGGAGTTGAAAAAATCCAGCTTCTCTAGCATCCCTGTTTGGGTTAAGTTCCTCAATGTTCCTCTTATTTTACGGTCTACCAAGGGCATTGAATTTTTGGGCAGCATTCTCGGATGCCCTCTCTTCATGGACATGCATAATGCGAATGGTAGTAGAGCAAACTTTGCTAGAGTGTGTTTTGAGATTGATGCCAGTAGGGATATTCCTAAATTTTTGAAGGTGAGGGTTGGTAATGGAGAATTTGTGGAAATTGGGATTGAACTTCCTTGGAAACCATCTAGGTGTGAGAAGTGTAAAGTTTTTGGTCACTCCTTGCAGAAGTGTCCATTTTCTACCCCTAAATTTGTTAAGCATATTCAGGAATGGAGGAAGAAAGAACCTCAGAATGTCTCTCAGGTTGCTACTACTAGTGCTGCTGCTATTGCTAGTGTTGATCGTTGGCAGGAGGTACCTGCTTTAAAGAGTAAAGTGACCAAATCAGTTGATTTGACGGATAGTCCTCTTCCCGATAGCAAAATGAGTAATTATAGCAATATGTACAGCATTCTTGATGGTGCTGATGAGGACTTTCCGGTTAGTGCCCCTTTGTCAAGAGATTCCCTTAGGAAGAAGCTTAAAAATAAAGTTCATGTCCTAAAAAGTGCTAGGGGAAAGTCTTGATTTCCCTTTGTCCTATTTCTTTTCCTAGCCTCTTGGGTTTGTTTGCTTTTTTGTTTTGGGCTAGGTCTTGTGCTGTTGCTCTTTCCCCTTGGATTTGAGCCTTGTTTGGTCTTTGTTGTATATCTTCTTTTTTGGTAATATATTCTTAATTATCCAAAAAAAGAGAGAGAAAGAAATCTCAAGAAAATAATCATCATTAGCAACGACAACAGTAATTGAACAATAACAGGTATAAAATCATCAATAATGACTATAAGAATAAAGCATAATAACCATAAAGCATAATAAGGTGTTAGGTGATCTTGTCAGGTATTTGGCTCGCTAAATATTAGCTAAATCTTGCCAGTATCTCATATCTCGACCAAATCTTTTGGTGGATAAAAAAATTGCCTTTCCCTCATTATTTCCTCCTCTCTTGTGTGTATCTTAACTGCGATATTTGGTAAAACCACAAAAATACAGGAAATACTTCTGGTAATCTTGTTTCTCCTTGCCATTATTATTTAACACCACTTCCATTCGAGTCATCCATAATTAGTGCACTTGCACCAACCGAATTGAGAAGGCAGCTATGGTTGCCATGAGGTTGGTCGGCGTTGTTGCCTGCTGGTGACTGTGAGAAGCAGGGGGATACGAGGGAGGTTCGAGTGATGTAAGGGAAGAGAGAGAGGGAGTGTGCAATGGCCAAGAGAGAGAGAGAGAGAGAGAAAGAGAAGTGGGTTTTAAAAATAAATAAAAAAATAAAAATTCATTGCATTAGTGGTCATTAGATTCAAGTTAATCTAAGTATGCAAATGGGGTTTGTATAGGAGTCAAATTAAGGTGTTTATATATATATATATATATATATATATATATATATATATATATATAT
>JAESVK010000580.1:479270-513966 GCA_017140935.1 Hamamelis virginiana | reverse complement strand
AGAGAAGCCAAAAACCAATGCAAAACAAGGATCATTCCAAGACAAGGAATGTCTCCTACACAAATCACAAGGAGTGATGGATGAAAGACATAAAACCCATTGTAAATTTAAGCAAATTGCAAGCTGGGGAGTGATTTTAGGCTAAGTGTACATACTTTTAGAGCGTACATGTACAATTTGGCTTTTGCCGTTAAGTTCCTACTGTGAACTTCTACTACCAACATTGAACTTATTCTTTTTGCTGGTTTTGCCTCTATAATGCATCTGATTTAAAATATTCATAACTCTATCGTCTCGAGTCGGATTTGAATGATCTTTATATGCTCGAGAAGCTTGAGAAGTGTACATTCTAACCATAGTAGTCTCATTGTTTGATTCAATCTGAAGAGAAACAGTTTTTTGAAATACCTAAATTGGTCGAATTTTGCATTTCTTGACTTTATTGCTCCATATCTCTCAAACCATTTGGAATATAGCTTTGAAATTTGATATATAGCCTCTAGACACACTTAAAAGTGTGTCATATAAGTCTCATGTCCTTTGAAGACTTCCAAGAATTTTTCCAAGCTCCAACTTTGTATGCTAAATCATCTATTTTATTTTATTTTACCTACAAGGTAAACAAAAAAAGAAAAAACATATATTTACACCTAAAAATGGCTCAAGTATACACAAAATGGTAGGAGAATTGCAATAAAAATATGCATATATGTGGTGCAATCACATTGCATTCATATAGTTATCAAAATGCCTCTAATGCTCATATTCTCTCATGATGCAAATCAATCGCCAACGTGCCGAATGGACGGGAAAAAGAGAAGGGGAAGATGACCGCCAGCGGGAACTACTAAAGGGATGTTTGTCGGCTCACTGCTGGGTCTCGGTCTCTTTTAGTATCGCGGGGTGCACAAACTAAATGGGTTGAAAACCCCTAAACTCATTAAAATGGATTATATATATCCTTAAAACAGCGCCATTTAAGAGTATCATATATTCCTTTGACCGATTCGGGTTGCCGGCCAGTTTATCCCTATAAATCGCAGCCGGATTGGGAAACCAGTTTTTTACGTATTTTGAGCAGGGTTGGGTCGTTTTTGAAAAAAAAATTCTGCGATAACCCAAGTTTTCATTTCCTTTTATATATGTATTTTAATGGTATTTTTGGGAAAAAAAATTTCAAAAATGACCATCGTGTCCCTTAAGTATAAAACCCCATTCCCTTTCTTTTTCTTTCATTTAAACCCAAGGGAGAGATAGAGAGAGAGAGAGTCGTGAGGGTGCCGAGAAGAGAATGAAGAGAGATAGAGGAGGAAAGAGAGAATGCCGGAAGTTCGCCGGAGCTAGACATCGCCGCCATAACGTCGGTGGAGTTAAGCTTGACTCTTTTTATCATTCCTTATTCTTCATCTTTTTCTTTTCTTTTCATACCCATTTTGTGGGATTTGAAGTTGGATCTTGAAAAGCTTTGGTGTTTAATGTATGAGGAAGTATTGGTATATGGTTACGTGTTGTATAGGTGTGGATTTGAGGGTTTGTTGGTGTATTTTAGCATGGGTTTGTTTGGTTGGTGAGAAAATGGGTTTTGGAATGTAAATCTTGGGTGATTTCATGATCCAACCATGTGATCTTTGTAAACTTGATGGGTTTGATGTTTTTAAGGTTGCTTATGATAGATCTAAGGTTTAGAGTTGATTTTTTGAGGTTTGGTTGGTGTTTGTGAAATTTGGGGTGGCTTTGACACTATTGTTGGCCGTTTTTAAGCTTTCTGGATGTCCATTACTAATAATGCAGTAGTGCATTATCACTTGTATCTTTTTCATCCGAACTCCATTTTGAGTGATCTTTATATGCTTGGAAATCTTATGATGTCTAGTTTCTAAATATGATAGTCTTGATGTCAGAGTCTTTTTTGGAGAGAGAAATATTTTGGAAATACCATTTTTGCCATTTTGTGTACACTTTGGCTTCTTCAGTGTATATCTCTTAAACCGCTGGGTATTTCGCTATAAAATTCAATTTGTAGTATCTAGACATACTTGG
This sequence comes from Hamamelis virginiana, assembly GCA_017140935.1. Lineage (NCBI taxonomy): Eukaryota > Viridiplantae > Streptophyta > Magnoliopsida > Saxifragales > Hamamelidaceae > Hamamelis > Hamamelis virginiana. The sequence goes on along the minus strand of JAESVK010000580.1, from coordinate 511,926 downwards.
AAATATGTCTTAGAAGTCATAAGGCTTTGAGATTAGCCATTCTTGGTGTTTAGGGTTAAAAGGTCAGGCGTGAGTAGCGGTAAGGTAGTGATTTGTATTTATTTTAAAGATTTGTTTGCATCGTGCTTTGTTTTGATTTTTTCTTTTGCATTATTTTTTTTCTTTAGACTTGGAAGGTCCTTGGGAGGACTACTTGCATTGGGTGCATTACGCATTGCATTTAGGAGGCTCGTGGAGCCGCAAAGGGTTGGAAATACTATTGCATTGAAGAGGGATAAGTAACCTTTTACTTTTAATAATGATATATCTGCTTTACAAACTACTTTGAGAACCATGTGAAAACTAAACACTTTTTGAAAAATATGATTTATAAACACTTTGTGAACCTTATTAATGATTGAATTATCAAATAGATAGATGGAATATACCTGTTCATGAACTATGGAAATCGTGTGGCATGCTTATGAACTATATCAAATGGGTTTCTCGTGGAAATGCTTTATGAATGACAAACTATTTATAAATGTGGGGATTGGATGCTGTCTATTATCAGTTTTACAAACAAGGTTGATGGGCATCTAACTTAACTATTTTACGAAATAATATTTATATCGTTGATATTTGAATATGCCCTATCTTTTCAATGGTTTTTGGATAAATGAAGCAGCTAGCTTTACCCTTGTGCCATTCCTTACTCTTTTGGAAATGACAATGGTTTTAAGAATATATTTTATATAAACTATTGAGCTGAGGCTCTAAGATATTTGGTTTTGAAATGGAAATGCCTGCTGAAGGATTTCTAGATTACTTGATTTTGGATACCATGCGTGAAAAATGTGTAGATGTGAGTTCTCTCCCTAACCTCCTTACGATGGATCTTGGTTACTGCTCTACTACCACGCGAGGATGTAGGTGTTTGGTGAGAGTATCTCCAGCCTCTTCCCGGTGGACATGGCATGATGATAGTCATTGTATCTCTTAGGACATGCATGTATGTGTGTGTGTGTGTGTGTGTGTGTGGATCGGATTATATAATTATTGATGGTGGAGTGATTGTCACAATCATGCTTCGTTTTACAACATTCGAAGGCTAATTTCGATGGTTTTACACCGTAAGTACTTTGATTTAGTTAGTTTTAGTGTTAATGTGTGTTTTGTGATTTTGTAGGTAAACATCACCAAAAACCCAGAGTTTTATAGTCAAAAAGGGTGCATGAGAGTGGAGCACACATAAAATGGATTCCAAGATGGTTAGGGAGCAAGTTGGGAAACTAAAGGAGCTTGGTTCGAGGTGGATTGCATGATAAGAGAATGGTTTGAGGTGGATTAATGTGCCAAAGTTGATAGAAAAGTGTTGAAAGCCATTTGGAGACTTTTAGAGTTGTGCAGTTTTTTCCCGACGAAAACTTCCAACTTCAAACAGTCATATCTCCCTCATCCGGACTCCGATTTCGACGTACTTTATATCGTTAGAAATCTTGGGAAATCTAGTTTCTGAATTGGGGAGGCTCATGATGAATTTCAAAGTCATCCTATCGATTGGGTGTCTAACCCTATTGATAGGCCTATCGATAGGTGCCCTCTCAGGTGGAAATTTTATAGCTGAAAGCTACCCTATCGATAGGGGGTCAACCCTATCGATAGAGGGCTCAAACATATCGATATGAGACACCTCGGGAATCGTGTTTCTGAATTTTTAAGCTATTTTCAGCCTATTTTTGGTAGTTTTATCAGAGGGGGAGTCTTGGTACATTATAAATACACCCTCTAAGCCTGTTTAGAGAGGATCTTGGATTTTTTGGAGGCTTGACCTAAGCTCTCTCTCTTCTCTCTCTTATCTTTTGGGATCTTTGGCTTGCACATGGAAGGAATGAAGAACCCAAGTGATTCTACTCCAACTATGGTCTGCTAGGTTTCCCTCTTGAGTTAAAGATGAAGCTTCTCTCTATTCTAACATGTTCATAGGTTTGGTTTTGGGTTTTATGTATATTTGTGGTGATTGTACAACATTAAGGATATTGCCCTTATGCAATATAGTTTTGAATGTTTTCATCTATCAATATAGTTGTTTTCTGTGATTTCAATTATATTTGTTGTGCAATGGTTCTTATCTAACATGTGTATGTGAAGTAAGATGGTTCATGCCGTACTTGGATGGATTATGCATTCTCGTTTGACAGTCCATGCCTTAAAAGGATGAACCATGCTTGATTCATATATACATGGTTATTTTGGATGATTTATTCTTGTAGTCTAAATCACCACTACCATGGATATGCATAAACCCTAATCAACTTATGAATGCGATTGATGTGAGTTAAGTGGATTCGACAACCCAAGACTTTCTACTTTCTATTATTTGTTTCATATTCTTTAGTTTAAACAAACAACCACTCTCAAATCAAAGATTTTTCGCTTAACTAAAATCAAATTCACTTAAGTTTCTCATAACTCAGCCTTTAGTCCCTGTGGATCGACACCCGTGCGAAAATCGTATTTCCAACGAATTGAGGTTACAAGCACGAGTTCTTTTATAAATTTTAAATCTTGATTGTAAGCAAAGAACAGCCTCCCTTGTTTGGACCGATCATGGAGCCCATGGCCCTAATTAATATAATATAGGCGGATGTGACTACGGTCTTCGACCTCTGGATTTGGTAGTAGCCTGGTTGAGCTAAATGTTTGTTAGCCTGAATCAACAACCATATAATATAATTCGATCCAAGTTTGGATATGTTAGGGACCTGATGAGGCGAGTATATGCCACTCAGGATGATTCCATACCGATGGCTATACTAGGGCCTTTGTGAGGTGAGGTATCACCATGCTATGTATGACGGCGTGATTCTGGCTACCGCCCACATGTGACGGTTCATTCCACATGCGAGGCATATGCCCTGTTACTGGTACTGGAGGATCTAGTTTTCATTGAAAGTCCACATATCTTTTAAACACTGATTACAAGCTGATTTATGAAACCGTTGAACTTTGGAAATATGATCTTTACATGAATATTCCATGTATCGCTGTGTTATTATTAATTTGTAGAGATAATATTATTCCTACTGAGCGATTCAAGGCTCACTCCTACTTTTTATGCGGTAGATTGCATGTTGACTTGGGATTGCATGTTGGCTTGGCACAATCCTTTGCTAAGGATTGTTGGATAGCTTTAAGGTTGTTTCTGCATAAATACTTGCATTTTTATACTATATGTATTGTATGTATTGAAATATTTGGATTAAATATTGCTTGTTGATCGACCTAGTTGCCCTGGTTGTTGGCAATGTTATTTGATTTTCTGAATATATTTATACTTAACGATTTGGGTCATAATGTATGGTCATGACATTTCATATTGTTATATATATATTCTATCTCTCGTGAGTATATATGAACGAGCATGACAAAAAAAAAAAAAAAAAAAGAGCATGACAAGTTGTACATCCATTTTGACACATGTTGACCTATCTGGAAAAGTCAGTACGGATGTTAGGTTGGGGCGTTACAAATTCGGACCAAACCGTGAAAATAGTCTGGTTTGGGTTGGTTTGGCGGTTTGGATTGTTTTTTTCACCCTTATTTAACACTTGAGATATAGAAATACATGTATCTCTTTCATCATATAAGCATAATATATAGAGATACATGTATCTCTTTCATCGATAAGCATATAGTATAGATATACATGTATCTTTTCTATCTAAATACAGATATACATGTATCTTTTTAATTGGATTGGCATATAATATAAAGAAACACATATCTTTTCTTTTTTTTTTTTCTTCTTTTTTTTAATCTAAAAACAGAGATACATGTATATGTTCTTTTTTTTCTCCTATACATTTGAAACACTAAAAAAATAAACCTCCCAATACTCTCTTGTTTCATCTTCTTCCTCTCCTCACACTCTTCTCCACACAAGCAATACAGAGATCCCCTTTATCTTATTTTAACTATTTTATAGACATTCCAAAAATAAAGAAACTAATACAGAGATATATGTATCTCTATCATTTTTTTTCCATATACTTCCTTTTTTGTTTTTTTATTTATTTATCAAGATGCCCATTGGGCTTATGAGCTGCACAACAGGAGATTGACATCTCATTTCCCTTAAACCCTCCCCACCCTAATGAAGGTGGGACTCGAACTCAGGTCTCTTGTATAACCACCGAGAGACTTTACCAACGGGGTAGCTGACACCTTTTTTTTTTTAATACATTTCAAACATTTAAAAAATATAAATATATATATAAAATAAAAATAAAAAAACTCAACACTCTCTCTTTTTTTTATCTTCTTCCTCTTCCCCACACAAACAGCTATAAAAATACAAAAAACGTGAATCATTTCTAAGATCCATACACAAAAAGTTAATATAAGAAGAGAAGGGAAAAAGAAAGGATAAGGTTTAAGCTTATAGATCTAAAGCAAGATCCACCACTAATGGAGCTCAAGGAAGGAGATTATAATAGATCTGCAAAGAAGCAAATATCATATTAGATCCGGAGAGGAGAGCAAGATTAGTAGGACCTTGTCGGCGACAAAATCACTGTGGTGGATATGTTCCACCATATCTCAATCTTATCGAACTCTTTTCTCTTTCTCTTCCATTTCCTCTCTCTCCCTTCTAGCTTATGGTTAGTGCAAAAAATATAGATTAAGGGTATAAATGTCTTAAAAAAAATTGACTTCATCAGGGACCAAATGGTGTATTCGTGGACTTCTTATTATATATACATGATTTAAGGGACTATTGGATAATATTCCTTTTTACTAAAAAATTGACTTTTGGAATATAGCAAGATCTGTTAAACGTGTTGCATGCTTTATAAATGTCGTTTGAGGCATATTATTGAATTGTTTTATGATACGATGAAACTTTGGATTTAGAACTATGCTTTGGCAATGATTGATTATGCTATAACCATATTTTTGTATTGTTGTGGTTCACATTGTGCACGGGTTGACTTGTATCATAATGGAGATTTTAGGGCTTATGGTCCTTCGTAGAAATTACTCATGATAGAAGCTTCGACCTATTCTACAATAATTTACCCTTAGAGGAAAGATTCTATTGTGGTCATTGTCGATATGGTTGTGCCAGGGGCTTGTTCATTAGCTTGAGATGTAACGATCCTATAATAAGCTTGTGATTGCCACGATTGAGAATGGGATTGATTTGAATTGTTCTTTATAACTGATAAGCTCACACATTTTAAGAACTATATTTCATACTTTGTTTCTATTAAACCCTGGTGACGAACTATTTCTTATCATTTTCTATGTATTTGGATTATTATTGTTAGTAGAGAATACACTATTCCTATAGGGCTAGCTTTGTAGCTCATTCTTGCTCTTAATACAACATTACGGGCAAGGCCGGCTCAATGTATTTGGGGGCCTAAGGCGAAAACTTTAAGTGAGACTTACTTAATATTTTACGTATTAATATACATAAAATTAGTTAACTTTTTGTAAAGTTAAAAATATTTATTTAAGATTTATTTTTCTTGTTGTCTGAGATGCTAAATATATAACCAATTAAAATTTCCATATACATAATCATATTTTTTTATTGACACAGTTATTTATAAGTAAAAAGTATATATTAAGTTTATGAAAAAAACTTTCAATTAGAGGCATCCTAATTGGAATTTGGTGAAGATGTTAGTCTATTAGATTAATATTAGAGGAGAATAACTAGAAAAGGACGAAAGGTGCTATTATGTTGATTCATTTGTGGACTTCTAGTGCATGCTAAATAGAATTTTTGTTAAAAAAAAAAAAAAAAAAAATGCTAAAGGAACCATCACTTAGATTATTTTTTAAACCACTTGATTTGAAAACATGATGTGGAAATGTCACATCATTTAATTTATATAATACATAAAAATAGAGGTTTTGTCATACTACCACATCAAGTGATTTTAAAAAATGTTCTCTAAGTAATGGTTCATTTAGCACAATTCATTTTTATTTGTTGTGTATGGAGTTTCTTTAAACAGGATGGCCTTCAAATGTACATAAATAATATAATATGTGTGAGGTTCTTTGAGAAAGAGTGGCCTTAAAAAGGCAAAAGAGTGCAAAGTTTCTTTTGTTAAATAAAATTGAGTACAATAATAGCTATCTCTGAAGTGTCGAGGATAAGTTATTCCACATGAAATGCATACACCAATTGTAGCACTTAAGGGGTTTTTTTTTTTTTTTTTTTTTTTTTTTGAGGCCTTATTTTATCGGAGGCCTCATTTGCCTTATCGATGAGCCAACCTTGATTATGGGTTAGATTGGAGTACGATGTATTGAAACTTGATGCATGAACATGCCATTTCATTTTGTTATATTTCCTTCACCGGCCCCTTGTTCGGATGTAGGGTTAATTAGTTAGAAGTCCCTCAAATAAATCTCATAATCCATCTAATCCATAAATATTTTTCATAACCCATTAGGTCCATTCATTTTTTTATTTATTACCTAAAAGTCAACTTTTTTCATTAAAGACAACCCTACCGTTCTTTTTTATATTACATCCATTTTATTTTGCTGGATTATATTCCCTTTTCAATACTTTTTATATTATCTTATCAATTCAAATTTTAAAAAGATATATAAAATTCATTTTAACTCAAATTTTAAAAAGATATGGAAGATTCTTTTTTGCTTATTTGATTGAGGATTTGTTAATTTACTACAACTCAGTGTCGAACTCAATACCCTAATGGCCCTCTTCAACGACAATCTAGGCTTTTCTTGACCATTTGCCAGTGTTGACATGAGTATCCGAGTCAAAGGCAATTGCCACACCTCCTAGGGCATCGTAGACAACTTTGTCATTGGGAAGAGGTATATCCTTCATTGCTTAAGCAATGTTCGATTCCACTAGTTGGGACAATGAAAGGAGGTCGTTTGCAAGATGTCTTCTTCTTTTGGAGATGAGATGTATGCTATGGGTTTGGTTATTGATTTTTGAACTATTTTTTAAAAATTAATTATTCTTAGGCTCTTGCATGCATGTTAAACTTAATCCAATAGTTTTGATCGATGTTCTTGAATGATCCATTGGAGAAGAGAGAAATTTCTTTGTAAATCTGTCAATAAATAAACATATTTACCTGTTAATGAATGAATTTATCTTTTTTTTTTTTTTCGGAATGTGATTTCTTCTTGTAATATATTGATAAATTTAGAAATTTATATATATATATATTTTGGAATTTATCTATGCTCTTTTTTTTAATATCAAGAATGTGATTTCTTGGTTGTATTGTTGCAGTCATCATCAACATGAAAGGGAGGGTGATTTAGAATGAAATTTATCTCAACGAAAAAAATTATCTATTGACTAACATATAATTTATCAGTTCAGAAAATTATCTAATAACTAAAATTTATTTATCAACAAAAAAGAGGGTTTGAAAATTTATTTATTCTCTAATTCAATTGCATATGTTGCAAGATGTATGTTTTCCGTTGGATATATGAAAATTTTGAAAAAAAATTCATGTTCTTTATATATGTTTGATTCTTAGACATTTTATCTATTTCATTGATGGAACATATGCATTCGGATATAAACACATATGGAAACAAATCTGTAAATTACCATAATTCAAATCAAATTCAAATTTTGAATTAGATTAATAAAATGGAAATGATTAAATAAGGAAATTAAGTTGAAGATAGAAAACCTTAACATAATAATAAAAAATAAAAAAAAAGTAATTTTGTCTCTTAAAAAAATGGAGGGTCTCATGGGATAAGAAAAAATTCATTGTACTAAATGGGTTATGGGACTTAAATGAGGGACTTCTGACTAAAAATCCCTTAGATGTATGGATGAGCATTACAAGTTGTCATGTACCTTCGGCCTAACATGTGTTGACTTCTTCGAAAAGGTCGGTACAAGTGAAGTTGGGGCGCTACAATATGAATTCGCATTTTCTCTCTTCTTCTTCTACTCCACTCTAACACATTCATTAAAGGGAAAAATAAATTAGACAAATTTATCAAAGAAAAATAGATAAAATTGTAAGTTTCCATTACACTCAAGGTGTTCAACATATACTTCTTATATGGAAGATTTGTCATTATGTATTTGATAGACCACAAGAATTGATGTAAAATAATTATTATAAAGCTTACAGAGTGAAATTAAACCTTGCGGAATTACATCGGCTTGCGGAGCAAAGACAAAACTTGCGAATTATATTTCCAAAACAGGTTACATTAAAGTATAATAGATCTTGCGGACTTAATGCTTTGTGATACAATAGATCTTGCGGACTTAATGTTTTGCAATACAACTGAATCTTGTGGATTGTATTTGCGGAGGAGATTATGTTGCGGAGCAGTGAACCTTGTGGACTTGTGGTTTGGATGCTTTGCGACATTAAAAATTATGTAACCATTTATTGTAATTTTTATGTACATGTGTCAATTATAACAGAATTGTAACAGGTCTTAATCTATAAATAGAAGGTGAATGCCTTCATTGAAGGGATCGAAAAAATTTAGTTGATTTCTGAGAGAGAAATTTAAATTCATTTGTTGGAGAGAATTTCTTTAAGAGTTGTGAGATTTTGTTGACTGAAATCAGTTGTAAAATTCTTGGGTAAGAGCAAAAACATATTTGTATTCGCTTCTTGTATGATTGAGATCCATCTAAATCATCGACCACCGATAAATATGCATCTTCAGATGTGGATTTATCATTGGAAAAACAGTTTTCATACCTTGGATTGTTTATATGATTGATTTTAATACTTCAAGTTCACCTCCCATGAAGAATGAAGTAGTTATGATAGGACTACTCCTATTGTTTCTTCCATGTAAAAAAAAAAAAGAGGTGACAATACCCTTAATGCAATTTATCAAAAAAAATAAATAAGTTTATTCATTGGTTATATGGTTCATTGTACGCAAGATGTTCAACAAATAATCCTAATGTATTATGTTGGAAAATTGATAGATTCATACTTTTGTTATCTGACATATAAAGTTATTATTTTATATAAATTCACTATTTCACCTTAACATATATATGTATCAGTTTATATAAGCTATAATTACTCTAATATATATTTTGGTGCAAAAGGATTTGAATTTCTTATCGAACAAATTAAGATTAGGGTTTAAAAATGTAACGCCCCAACCTGACAGTACTGACCCTCCTCGACAGGTCGACACATATTAAGATATATAGAGGTACAATCTGATATACTCAAATAAATGTCCATATTATGGGAGAAAGGAATAAATATAACAAGCATGATATGAAATGAAATGTGCATACAATATGTCCCAAGTCGAGTAATACATGTAATAAGTGTCAGAATAAATATATCATAAATGCCCACATCCCTGGTATATGGGTCATCATACTAAACCAAAAGTGTTTAGAAGTCGAAATTCATAAACTGCTACATACTACGATGTAATACCACCCAGAACATAGCTATGCCCAAAATCGCCTGAGGAGTGTTGCCAACTGGCAAACCCCTCATAGAACCCTATGAATATGTTGTATAAAAGACATCGTGAGCTTTGGAATGCACAGTAGGAATACAACCTCAACCAACAACAATAAAATCAAAGTTTGTGTGATAACCTGTGTTTTTATAATAGTATTTTATAAATAAAAAAATAAAAAAAATAAAAAAAACTTTGAAATATTTACAAGTATGCAATTGGATAAGTTTAAAAGTTTTAAACTTATCCATTTCTTCTCATTCGGTAGAGAAGGGTCTAGAGAGACCGAGAGAGAGAGAGAAAGAGAGAGAGAACAGTTGGGAGTAAGCACAGCCACCAAGATATTGTCAGATTCTCGTCGGATTTCATCATTGAGGTGGTTATGGTGAGTTCATGTATGTTTAGTTTAGTTTTCTTTCCATGCAATTTTCAGATTTGAGGTTTATGGATGCTTGGTTGTGAGTTTTGGTTGAGGGTTTTGTGTTTAAATAGTATTTTTGGAGTGGATTCATGGCTGTGATGGGTTTTGGTTGGAGTTTGAGGTTGAAGAAGCTTGCTTGTGGGTTTTTGTAAGGGTTTTGAGGTTGTTCATGGTGAATTCATGAGTTTTGTTCTTTGTTTTTGGGTTTTGTTGGTAAGTTTAGATGATTTTGCAAGTGTTTTGGGTTATTAGGTGAGGTTGAGTTGAGTATTGTTGATATTTTGAGTTTTTGGGATTGTTTAATAGCTCAAAATACCCTATTTTTAGGATTGATTGGGGAGATAGTCAATTGTTTAACCCAAACAGTCGACTGTGTCATGTAGAAAATCAAAATCAGACCTTTCTACCCCAAACAGTCGACCAAACAGTTGACCAAACAGTCAACGGTTTGCATCTTTTGTTCTATTGCATGATCCTAACTTCAAACTCTTGTATCTCTCTCGTCCGGACTCGAATTTGGGTGTTCTTTATATGCACGGAAAGCTTATGAAATCTAGTTTCTAAATTTAGTGGTTTTGGAGTTAAATTATTTTGAGAGAGAGATATTTCAGTAATACCATATTTACCCTTTCATGCTACTGTTGGGTTTTATATGGTTTATCTTCTAAGTTATTTGGCTTTTAGCCATGGGATTGGACAAGTATCGCCTAATCATTTTTAAGAATATGTTTTGGAAGTCTTAGAATCATTGAAATAGTGCTTTGAGGCTTTTTGGGTCTTTAGGCTTGCGAGTGTTTGGTTTCGAGGAGTGATTTGCTTTGTTTTTGGGAATTTAGAATCCCTTGTGCATTATTTTGATTTCTTTTCTTGTATTGCTTATTATTATTAGTTTGGAGGGTTCTTTGGAGAACCACTTGCATTGGGTGCATTGAGTATTACATTTGGGAGGCTCTTGGAGTCGTAAAAGGATTGGCTAACATTGTATTTGGGAGGCTCGTGGAGTCGTAAAAGGATTGGCTAACATTGTGGTATTGAGGTATGAATACGTAACCTTGTACTATTGATGATGATGCATTGTTTTAGAATGCTTTACAAATTATATAACATATATTTCTTTTGAACTCTATTGTTTATCATATTGGAAAATGGATACATGGGATATATTGCTTTTTGAAATATTAAACTGTGTGGCATGTTTACAAAATAACATCAAGGCATGATGTTTAAAGGTTTCCAAAGTATGTTTATGTCTTCTGACGAACTGTTTGATACTGGTTATGGTCTATTTATAAACTGGATGTGATCTATCTATAAACTAGGGAATGAACTCTTTACTACCTATTTTATAGAAATATCAAAAAGAGGCATATAAAGACTATTTGTACAGAAATAAGTGAGATGACTGGTTTTATACTCATAAGCCTAATTTTTAAAAGGAATTGATAAGAGGGATATTTTGATAAGTTAATTCCCTATTTTTGGTTTCAAGTATTTGATTGGAAAAGAGCCTATTTTACACACTTGATGACTCAGGAATCGTTTTGAACACAGAATATACAGTGCCTTGTGAATTGTTTATAAAGTGATTATTGGAAAGATATATGCTTCACACAATGTTTTATACAATTTGGAAATATAATATGTTGTGGATAAAACATATTTGATATATGTAGGCTTAGATTGTATCACAGTGCAATTTTATAAGGGCCTATGGTCCTAGGTGGAGCCTTAGATGCGGACCCGAAGGAAAAAGCCCATGCAAATGGCTTATTAATATTGATGCCTTGCTGAAGCTGGGTTTGGTTAACCAAAATTCAGCGCCTGTTATGTGATATAAGCCTGGTTAATTATGATAGACATGCGATGGACATTGATATATATGAAGCATGAGTTATTATGGAAATTATGATGGTACATTTTAGACAAAGATATGATTCAATATGGAATTGGATATTGTTTTCATAGAAAGTCCACACTTGTTTTAAACTGTTCTTTATAGTATTTTATAACTGAGATTGAAATTATGGAACATTGTTATTTTACATATTCCAGGTATCCATGTGTTATTGTTAATTGGTAAAGGTTATATTATTCCTACTGAGCAAGTTAAAGCTCATTCCTACTTTTTATGCAGCAGATTTGTAGGTAGACTTGGGAGGTTGCATTGGAAGTTTGGCATAGCCTCGTGGTTAGAGACTATTGACCAAAAACTTGGCAGTTACTGCATATGTTACATATATGTAATAGTTATGTATTAAATATAAATGCATATATGTAAGATTATTGGTTTTGATGATTTGAAATAGATTGTTGCACTGCCTATCTTGCCAGGGATGTTGGCATTGTCATTATGATTTGACTTATTGATTTATATTGAACGTATGGGACATAACGTATGCACATGTCATTTTATATTGTTATATATATATATTCTTTGTCTCTCGTGTAGAACTATGGATAAGTAGGACAGGTTGTACCTTCAACTTGACGCGTGTAGACTTATCTGGAAAGGTCGGAACGAATGTCAGGTTGGGGTGTTACAGTTTTCAACATAAATAGTTCAGTAGTTATAAACCATCTGTGGACATAAGTATTGTGAACCAGCCAACCTAATCGGGAGGCCACTCATTCACTTTGAGGTATTGAGTGGATTGTGGATTATTCATTATCCGTCTCGATTTATCATTCTCTATTATCCTTCTCTATTATACACATTTATCCTTCTCTATTATCCACTCAAGATTGAGTTTTTGAAAAAGGATGAGAGTTTGTAAAAAACTGGGCGTCGCCACCTTATTTTTAGGGAACAAGGAAACCACAAAAAGAGTTTTATTTTCAATAAAACACTGACTCCATATTTTCAGAAAAAGCAAGTCTTTGAACAAAGTTAGATTCGGGGGCTAGGTTACGAAGTGGGAAGGTTCCAAGGAACTCATTGTAGGCACCCACCTCGCCCTAATTAAAGGTCTTCTAATTAAGTTTGGGCTTTATCAAAATCTTATAAAAACAACCTATCATATCTAATCAATCAAGAAAGTAGTGTAGATAATACTAGATAATAGATAACAATAATAAAAAAAAAAAATCAAAGAAACCTAATGATCTTAGGAGACAAGAGTCAACCTAAGATTGGACTTGCGCCCTATTGACTGCCTACGTACCTTACTAATTGCTTGATAAGGATCAAAGTCCACGTAGTTCTATTCACCCTAGGACTCTCCTACTATAATGAACTACATCATTTAAAAGTGTTCGACTTTATCTAAGATACTATCTTCGAGAATTTTTATCCATTCAAAATTACTTTTCAAAATTATTTGATGATTAAAAGATTTCCAATACATTTAGGATTTTTAAAAGATAGAACTTATCTTTTAGAAGTCAACCTCAATTTAAACTTCCTTTTTCAAAATCAACATTATCCATGGAATTTCATTCCAAAATCATTTTTTTTTTCAAAGAAATCATTTCTAATATAAATTCTTTTAAAAAATTCCTATCTCATGAAAACACCATTTAATAAATCAATTTTTAATAAAAATCATTTTTTCAAAATCTTTTTTTTTTTTTTGGATAATTAAGAATTTATTGATCCAGAAAAGGGTAGAGCCCAAAAGAACAAAGAAAGAAACTGAGGCCACAAAAACCTACGGAAAACCGGACAGAACCTCCGTAAAAAAGGGACAAAAGCCAGAAACACCTGCCTAAAAAACAACCAGAAAACCAAAAGACCAAACCAGAACAAACAGCAATAAACGGCCCACAGCCCGGGCCCAAGCAACCAATCACAAGAAGAAAGGACCCTACCACTACACCTAATGCCGCAAGATATTACAAGGAAAAGCCCACCTGTCACACATAGACCTATTACTAGGTCTATGTGTACTCTTAGACTCAATCAATTACTTGAATTTGAATATAGTCCTTACAACAAAGGACAGTCCTAGGAAAGGTCAAGTGATCTTCCTAAACCTAGGGTCTCTATCTAATCCTAAGTTAATCTAAAATCCTAAATACTAATAATAATGCATGCTGAAAATTAAATAAACAAACATAATATTAACCCTACAATGCATGAAAAAATGCCCTAAATGCATGCTAATTTAACTACGTGAACCTAGGCATATTTCTAAGTTAAATTTGGCCTTAAAAATGATTTTTAGAAGTGATTTAGAGATATAAATAAATCTGGACATATTTAAATATAATCTTTGAATCACTTTAAAAAACCTTAAAAAAAAAAATAAAAATGTGACAATGCCCTAGCATGCACCCTACATGAATATACTACAGAACTACACGAAGAAATTATGTAAAAACGGGCTTAATAATGATGATTAGGCCACTTTAAAGTATACATTCAAATCTGGATAGGTTTGAATATATGCTTTAAATGTCCTAAAAATCAATATTAATTCATGGAAAATTACAAACAAATGTCCTAATATGCATACTAACATATTAAACTAAAAACTATACAAAACAATAACTTTAGCTAAACACAAGGGGAGAAACTCACCTTTGCAAGTTCCCTCGAACACATTTCATATCATTCCATATTTCAAATAATAATGAAGAAAAGAGAAGTAGAATAAACCAAAATATGAATGCATGTTATTCATAAACTCATATAAAAGAATATTCAAACTTTTATCTAAACATACATTCTTATGTGAAAACATGAAATCACATGGACAAAAACTAATTCCTAGTATGTATTCTAAACATGAAATGAATCCTAAACATACTCCTAACAATCAACAATAGCTAATATATTAAAAAAAAACTAAAGACTCAAAACCCTAAACATACAATATACTTTATGAACCAAACACACAATATGGACTCAAAACATAAAAACATGCATCTATATTATACAAGCATTAAACCAAACCTATTCTACATCATGCACTCCTATTCTTAACCATTAATACTTAAACTTAATATGATTCCTAAAACATAAAAGAAGAAGAAGAAGAAGAAAAAGACTAACATATATAAACTACCCAAAAATCCCTAAAATTAAACTATGTTATGCAAAAACCCACTACAAGAATAATGGTGTGCTTAAACATACCTTTGGCCTCCTTCTTCCTTGCTCCAAGCACCCTTCTTTAACCTCCAATGGCCTCAAAAAACGTGGCTAGGGTTCTAGTGCAGCCCCCAAGGTCCCAAAGTCTCTCTAATCAAAGTTGGCTCTCTTTAAACCTATTCCTAAGTGATGTATTTATAGAAAGAGGCTCTAAATTGATCAATGGTTGTCATTAAAACCCTAGGGAGTGATCTAAGGGTCTCAAATCAGTCTTCCAAGGTCTCTAAGGTCGTGCTAAGTGTCCCAAGCTGAGCTAGATAGCCATTGGAAGAGTCCCAAAGAATCCAAACTCTCAAAAAATCAAAATTGGGCGAATCTGGGTATTGGGCATGGATGACCGTCCACCCTAGGATGGTCGACCGTCCAGCTTGGACTGCCAACCGTCCATGGAGGGATGGTCATCGAGCCCTCAGCCCAATTTTGCCCTATCTCGACCCGTATAGGCTATTTTCGGCTTTCCAGGCCCGTTTCAAGTCCAAATTTGACGATTCAAGTGCCAAAACGACCGTGATTCGATTCTCCATATTTCTAGAAGAGTTTGAGGATGAAAAACCTTAACCAAAGTCAAGGGTTTGAGAGAAACCAAGCCGATTAGTTGTTTTGGGTCCATTGGGCCCTTTTAGGGTTTTGAAATCCACTAACCGATTGGTCGTAAAAACCATTTCTACTTCTCGAAACAAGTTTTAAAACATTTTAAGAAAGTGTATTAAAGCCTTTGAAGTCTTTGGTTTGATAAAAAGATCGAATCCCGGTCATTCCCGGTTAAAATCCTAATATGAGCTTGAAAGGGCCTTTTGGGCCTAAAGAGCCAATCATGAGCCAGGAGGCTCAACAGACCTTGCCACTAATCAACTTAGCTACCAAACACACCCTAAATATCCATGTTAAAGCCTCAAGGACATTCGAGAGAAAACCGACAGTCATTCAGAGCTTTTGTGATCAAAAGGACAGTACTGCCCTTCAAGTCACAAAAGGTCTTATTTTCTATCAAGCTTTGCTCAGAATGCCATGAAATTTAACAGGGATATTCCTAGACTCTCTAAAAACTAAATGCGAAGAGAACCGGCTCAATATGAACTAAAAACCTACATGCGATAATGACCTCTACCTAGCTACTCACAAGGGTAAAATTGGCAACCAAGGGTTTTGACACCCTATCTCACCTTGAATCAAAGGCAACCATTAATGACCATACTCATGGTAAAAAATGGATGTCTACAAGTATGTTTAAAAGCATTGTTTGAAAACCATGTACAAGTTCTCGTCCCATCTATTTCCATAATTCCTTTTATTTTTACATTTTCATTCTATAACTAGGCTCAAAAACGTATTACAAGTTGCTAGATCCCTAGTATAGAAAAACCGAAACCAACCACTACGAGGTCCTTCCTCTTAAGGGTACTGGTTAGTTACCTTACGCGGTTAACTGCCAAGCCAACGAGTTATATATTTCAGCTCTACCTAGGACCATGGCCCTTACAAACCTCCATGTGATACCAACCGAGCCCAAAATACCAAGCATTCGTACATATATCATACCATTGCCAAACGGCATCAAAATAATCATGTGAGGTATATACATTCTAAATCATCATTTCATAAATACATTGATTGTTCATAAACACGAATAAAACATTTATTTCATATGCCAACACTAATTTATCATAAACATGCCACACCAAGGTTTAAAACATATTATACACCATGCACCATTATCGATTCATAATCCTTTAACATAAGCAAGGTTGATTTGCATAAAACATTTCAAATAAAAATCAGTGTTAGAAAGGTTTGTATGTCCTACCTCAGAAGAATTCCTTCAAGCCTAAATGTAAATCCAAATGTGCTAAGACGCAAGATGGTCCTCCTATAGACCCTCTTGAATTGATAAAACATTCAAAAAGAGCATCTGAATACATGAATACATAATGAGAAACAAAATAGGATGAGATAGGTCACTATCAATAAGAATCATATTGATAGAGGCTTTCTTTCGCCCCATTTCCAATATTCACATGAGTGACTATCGGTATTGGTACCCACTACCGATAGTTATATGAAGGACTATCGGTAGTACACTCGCTTGTGTCACTAACAACATATCAATTCCGATAGTCCCAAGGGTGACTAATAATATTGCTACCTCGAGTTGCACTGGTTCGATAGAGAATGGTGCACTCACTGGCCCAAAATCCTTAAACACTCATCAAACCTCAAAACTAAACCCCAAAACCTTTAGATCCACCATAAAACAATCCCAAGAACTCCTAATCTACCAAGTTAACAAAGATCAAACAATTAGACCTTAAAATCTATCATGTTTTGGCCATAAAATCTATACAAATCCCCATATATCACAGTCCATCAAAATGCACTCCAAAACCCTCAACAAACCCTTAGATCTAGGCTTAAACACCTCAAGAACAAACCCCAAACCATATACATTCATCACCAACTTCGAATCTCATTGCTTAGCCCATATACCCATAAAATGGGTTTAAACGAAAATGCAAAAGAAAGGAAGAAGATGAAGAAGAAAGTAAAAGGGGTTCTTGAATCCTTACCTCCACCGTCGACGACAACGGCAACAGACTCCGATGAGCTTCAGTGTTCTCTCCCTCTCCTCCTTCTTTCTCTCGGTGCCCTCTCCTCTCTCTCTCTCTCTCTCTCTCTCTCTCTTGTCCGAAATGAAGAAAAAGAGAAGGGGTGGGGGTTTAAAGAGTAGGGACATCGGTGGCATTTTTGAAAAGATTTTTTTATTTTTTTTAAAGAGCATAATGAAAACATTTCCATGTCATCCAATATATACTCAAAAAGTATTAAAATAAATAAAATGAAAATGCGGGTTTTCACAAAAAGCTTTATAAACAGGTGTTTAAGTCATTAATTAGTTGACATTTATTAGAGAGACGAGTCTATGAGATTTTGATAGATTTTTTATTGAGGTGAGAGAGAGAAGGAACATTAGGGAGCGAAAAAGGATTTGGATTTGCCATTAATTACCCTTTTGATGAACACCTATTAATCACTTAGATCAATGGTTAAGATGCTTCCACATAATGGTTTGAAGGGATCCAAAGGTCCTCGTTTGTTGTCTTGACTTTAGCACTAAAGGACAATTTTTTTTTTAGCAATAATCCTATGTTTCTCACTCACTTTTTTAGCAATAATAACGGTGATCCAACGATCAATTTTTTTTTTTTTTTTTTTTTATTATTTTTTTTTTTAGTGTCACTATAAAAAACTATGACTACGTTGTATTTCAAATTATCATCATTTTTTTCCTTAGGCAGTTTTTTTAAGAAACTGATTGTTGGATAACTATGATTTTTTTACAGACGTGACATACATAACAATGATCTATAATCAAATGGTCAGATTTTCAAATTTTGTTTTACTACTAGCCATATGGAAGTCTTTAATATTTATGTATTTTTGTTATCTCTAAAATTTGTTCAGATCTAAGATTTAATTTTATATTAATTAAGCTTATCCACAATAGATTGATCAACACCGTGTTAGGGTCATCAACAACAAATCCAAATCCAGCGGAAAATAGGAGATCGTTTTAGGGATTAGGTTTGGGCGTAGACATTAGGGTCATTATGTTCTATCCTATGTAATTTCATAATGAACATAGTGAATCTCCCTTTTCATTTGTAGACTTAGGTAAAGGCTTTTTGAATCAAATTAAGTATTTGATGTGGCGCATGTATAGTTTATGGGTTTTTAGCGACAAAAGATTGTCAGAATTCAAAATGACCATTTGAAATTTCTGAGGACCATAACTTTTTGTTGGATACATGGAATTCTGGTAGCTTATTTCAAGGACTACAAAGTGGATAACTATTATGCCATCAAAATATGTTGACCCAAAAAATGCCTAGCTTTTAAAGGTGATTCAGTTCACTTTTAAGAAAAAGTTGCTATTTTCAGCAATTATTATTTTAATGTGTTTGGCTCTGAATTTGTTTAGGAGTTGTTTTAGGCTTATTAAAGTCGTTTTCGTGTAAAACTAGAGTTTTTCATTTTTGATTAGTTCTTATAATTCTCGTTATTTTCTAGTCTTTTACTATTTTACAAATTAGCTTTTAGGCTCTATAAATACTAAGCTTGTAATTTTGCTAAGGAAGTTTATATTATTATTGAAGAATAATGTTTTCTTGGGAAAATGACATTTTATTACCTTTAATTTTGGGTCGAATATCAATGTCGTCCTCAAATTTAATTATTTTTTACTCGATTTAGTTCAAATTTTTTAAAAGTTGTACCAATGTGGGACATTAACTCAATGAATTAATATTCAGTCTGTTAAAATTGATGGTTTCTAACTGGGTTACTGACATAATTAATATTAACTGATTGGCAGTCCGGTCAGCAGACATCAATTTTAACGAACGAAATGTTAATTTTGTCAGAATGTCTCATATCGGTATAACTTTTAAAAAAATTGGACTAAATCAAGCAAATTAAAGTAAAATTTATGTACTACATTGGTATTCACCCCAAAATTGAAGGTACTAAAATATCATTATTCCTATTTTGTTTTAATTTTATATTATTCTTGGTATTAATTTTGAAGCAACAAGCCAGTGAAAGCTCATTGATTCTTAATATTTCTCTCAGAGAATCAGCAGGTTTAGTTTATGCACTTAGTTTGTGGTATTTTCAATAGAAGATTAATTAAGTAAGAAGAAAGGTTGCACTAGTTCTCACTAGTTTGATTTGCAAATTCTATACACTTCCTACTTCAGTTCCTCTTGGGCATGCAATTTATTTTCTTTAGTTACTCTATTTTTGGAAGTATTAATTAGAGTTGCAATGGTATATAGTTTTCAATGTCATATAAACAGAGTAATTGTAATTTTGCAGTCGAAGAAATTTGGGTTTGTAAATTGAATCGAAGTACTTAGATTTAAGATCACACACTTGGACATCTATAAGCATGTCCAAATCTTGAATTGAAGTACTTAGGTTTAAGAATGATTTAACATGTATGAATGGATTAGTGCAGCGTACCAACAAAATGGAGCATAGTTAATAATTAAAGTCCATGATGTGGGTGTGGACATTTAATTTCGATTCTCGGTAATTTCTATCAGTTCTCTTCTAATGTGGGGGTGTCTAGGATGGAATAACCGAAAGGGACTAGTCGTCTAATCAAATATTAGGATACCCTTCCGTTGACAAAAATTAATAAATAAATAAATAAAGTTCATGATGGACTTGCCCCTTTCCATTTCATATATATCCTCCAATATTCTTTCCACATATTGCAGATGACTGAATGAGATAATGCCAGTAATTGTTAAAAGCTTCAACAATTAATTATCTTGGGGATTAGAGGACCAATTTCCAACTTAGCTTAATTAATATTATATTACCCTTTAATTTATATGCTTTGTCCGTGAATCCCCACCACACGCAAACAGATTAATTAACTCACCAATACATGTCAAAAATAAATTTACTGATTTGAATCCGCCCTTGCATCTAAACTTGCCTTTAATTATATTCACATATATTTAAGGGATTTTAACCAATAACCTGTTAGGGCTATATACTAAAAACCATGTTTTTATGTAATAGATCTTAGTATTTATTTATTAATGAATTCTGATATTGCATTTTAAATGAGAATATGTATGAGCTATGTTTGCATTATATTATCTTCTAATGTTATGCATGTGTGTCTTTTATTCTACATAGTAGATGATCTGGTGTGTAGAGTTCGGCTTACACACAGAAGATCAGATCATCAGTTCTTGTAGAATATAAGCTTATTGTTCACAATCTGAGATGGAGTTGGACACACCATCGGTAAGATTGTAGCACATGATTTCAGTAGGTCTGTCTTGACTACGGGGAATGGTTTAGTTCCAACTTCTAGTGCTAGTACACTTGTGTGTATTGAACGGGACCGTATTGAGGTAATTATTTTATACTGACGCATAAAATAATTAATACCTCATGGTTATTATGAATACTTATACTCTTAATCCCGAAATAATTAATGGACACATGCATTTATTGTTAGTTATTTTGATTCATAAAGAGTTAGATCTTTATAGGTCAATAATCTCGTTGAGTTGGATAACTGCATTAATTGTATGGTGAATATTTATTATTGACAGAATCCACGTCCTGGTATAGGGATTGATGATACCCCATTGAGGATACGTATAAGTTTTGATTATGTCAAACCCTGCAGGTGGATTTTGTATCCGACATATCAAATAAGTTAAGTGGAAGGTCTCAAGGAGATTAATAGATGTTGATTAAATAATATTGTCAGTAATTTAATTTAATCAACGGGCATCTGTAATCTTAACGTGAGGAGATTAATTAGTATTTAATAACAAAGAGCTCGAAATTTATTTTCGAATAAGGTAGGGAGTGCAGTTATAATTTTTTAGTGGAATGAATTATAATTAATGCAAATAGGTTTTTAATATTTACATTGGGAGCCCGAAACTTATTTGCCTTTAGGTCCCTACTGTAGCCTATATATATGCCATGTTGGGCAGCCTCTAGGTGAAGACGAAATATTTTCTCTAAACCCTTGAGGCAGCCATCCAACAAGGAGAACACAAAGAGAGCCACTCTCTCTTCACGTTCTGGCATAGGAGGAATACGGTAGACGGCTTGAAGAGCTCGAACAGTCTTCTGCAGTTCGTTTCATTGAGATCAATCCAAACATATCTCAAAGGTACGGATTCTTCTATATATGTTAAAGGATTCGGATTTTTTTTTTTTTTGTAGCATGATCCATAAACATTATCACGAGTTCATGGGATTTCCGCTTCCAGCATAACCTCCTATCCTACACCCAAAAGCTCCCATTAAAAAATCGATTCCTAATAAGGGTGGGGCTATTTACAGCCCACCATTTTACTAAAGGCAACCCATATAAAATTTTTATTGGGTCTATTTTACCATTTTCTAACTACAGCCCACTAATCTTTAGGCAACCCATTACTATACAAAACAAAAATTTTAATATACCATAAATGCCCCAAGTCTAAATACAACCCATTACTCTCAATCCTCTTAATCACCAAGCTCTTCAAAACAACACCTTCTTCTTCTTCTTCATATTCTTCTTCTTCCACCGCCATCAAACGCTACCACCGCAGCCATGACAACAAAATATTGCGGCAACCACAGCGACAAACTCAAAAAAAACCTCAGCTCTCAATACCCCCAACTAAAACATATTACCCCAAAGCTTTCATTTTAGGTTTTTTTTTTGTATATTATTGATAAACATTTTATTTGGATTAAACATGCTTCAAAACATGAAAAGTAACACTCTATAATCATTGTGGTGTGATGGTGTTACGAAAAAAACCTATATTTCGATCGGAAAATAGAAAAAAAAAAAAAAACTGTGTTCGTGTTCGCATTCGACCTGGTAAGGCCGAATATTAAGCTTTAGTATTCGGTAAGCCAACACCGAATGTGATGATTTAGTATTCGGTAAGCTAACACCGAATATGAAGCTTTAATATTCGGTAAGCTAATGTCAAATATGTAATTGTTGAATATTAAAGTTTCATATTCGGTGTTGGCTTACCGAATACTAAAGTATCACATTCGCTGTTGGCCTACCGAATACTAAAGCTTCACATTCGGCCTTACCAGGCCGAATGCGAACACGAACACAATTTTTTTTTTCTATTTTTCGATCGAAATATGAGTTTTTTTCGTAATATCATCACACCATAATGGTTATAGAGTGCTACTTTTCATATTTTGAAGCATGTTTAATCTAAATATAATGTTTACCAATAATATACAAACAACCCTAAAACAAAAGTATTGGGGGTAATATGTTTTAGGTTTGGTGTTGGAGTAATATGGTGTTGGGGGTAATATGGGTTGCTTATAGTATTTCTATTATGTAATGGGTTGTATTTAGTAAATGGTAAAATGGGTATATTTAATTAAAATTTTATTGTGCTGCCTTTAGTAAAAATACAAATGAGTGGGTTGTATTTAGAAAATGAGCTGCCTTTAGTAAAATGTGGGCTGTAAATAGCCCCACCCTCCTAATAAATACAAAATTTTTACATTATGATGGAATTGCCCTCTTTTATTAGTTTAAGCAAAAATGGAAAGTTGCATTCAACCCCAATTGAAAAGTTGCATCAATCCTATTTTCAAAATTTTAGAATATGTGTTACAAAATCATAGGAGCTCGTTAACATCAAAGAAACACCTTGAATCGGTGACAATGGTTAAACTCAAATCCCAATCTTGACAAATTTGATTTGAAATTCCAAACATTTTGCTCTTTTTTTTTTTTTTTCATTATGGTCCCAATAACCATATTCAGCCTTCATATATAATAAGTATTTTGAAATAAACTCCATAATCTAGACGTTTTGATTTTGACGAATCTGCCATTTACACCTGCAATAGGTAAATTCATTAATATATAAAAAAGTAAATATACTTAACTCGTATACATACACCTATATGCATCGATTTCTGTATATATATATATCTTCAAATAGGTAAATTTATATAAATTGTATAATATATATCTAATCTGATTTTCAAATTAAGAAGTAAATTTACCAAACTTCTATACATGTGCTGGATGTGTATATTGGCATATATTTTCAAACAGGTAAATTTATATATCTTTTTTAACATAAAATATGTAAATTTATATAAAACTATAATGTATGCATCTCTTCTTTAAAAAAGAAAAGAAAAAGAATAACAACTATTTTGATTTTCAATGAAAATATGAAAATGTTTGGTTAAGTAATTGTACCTTGTCACTGATTAGTCATCAAGGTCACCGAAAATCTCGCGGTTGCTTGCAAAATTCTTGAAATCGTGAGGTGGCACTGATGGAGTTCTCGGAACACAAAGGTTTGATCGAGGAGGATGCAAGGGTTTGATGGTTGTTACGATGGGGTGAGGAATTATAGATTTTGATGGATGGATGGGGTTGCTTACAGGGTCAATAGAACTGTTAATTAGTGTACTCATCACAGTAGATTGTTGGGACTTTATAGTTGGTATGTATGTGTAAACTAAGATGGGGTTGAGGACTAGGTGATAGAGGACGGGATAGAAATGCCCATGATGGCTACTGTAATGCAAGGGATGGAATGAGAGTAATATATAAATTCAAATTTTGAAATGAATGTAATCTAAAAATTTATCATTTAGAGTCCAATAGGCTTACAAACTCTAAACGGAAACCACAATAAATGTAATTTCACCAAATAAGGACAAATATGTCAATATAAAATAAAGATTGACTTTTGAATATCCTAAAAGGATCTCATGGTAAATCTTAGAGGGTTTTGGGTCCCATGGACAGAGTTTGAATTATAGGGGAGTTTGAATTATAGGGGGATCTAGATAATTTTTCCTATATTTAAAGACTCCACGAGGTACTTTGCATAAACCTACATTCATATTCTACATGCACGGTCCCATATTAAAACTTTGTATTAACAAAACGGTTCTACCTGTGGGCTAGCCCAGGTGGTGCAGGATGGAGTTTTGGATTGATACATCTAGATTTCAGGATGTCTTGTTAGCATTTTTGTATATATATTCTAAAATATTCTAATCCTCTTAGAGCATCTCTAATTGTATGCTATTTAAGTTTTCATTGTCAGAATTTGGTATTACCACCCAAGTACGTTCCTCCAACCAAATTTTGGTAAAGGCACGTAGGACTGTCAAATTTGATACCTCAAATGAAAAATGCCATTTGTACCACCATTATGTTCTTTTCCTTCAAAAAGTGGAAAATGTAATAGAGCATTTATATACCAAAATTTAGCATCGGTGTCATTTGAGGTGTCAAATTTTTCTCTTAGATTTACCCAAAATATAGGCATTGTTCTCTAAAAATACAATTTTTTTTTTTTGGGGGGGGGGGGGGGGGTGTGTGTGTTAGAACAAAGGTAAAAAAAGTAGTGGAAAATTACAATTGTTAGGAATAAATGATATATCCACTATCTATTACTTGAGGTGTATGGCCCACTAAGGAGATTGACATACCAGTCAGAATGATGGTGATTCGTGAATGTGTGTGGGTGGTGAGAGAGAGATGGAAATGGAATTCATTTGTGTTATGGATACCATACCAAGTGATTGTGATTGTGATTGTGGGGGGCTGAATTGCTAAGCTGAATTTTGAACATCATGGGCCACACCACTACTGCTGAGTCAACTCAATGAGGAGAGAAAAGACTAATGAAATAGATCGGCAATAAAGAAAGGTGCCGAGGAATTGCAGGATCGATGACATTATAAATATGAGGCAAAATCCACTTGTGAGTTTGTCTCGGTATTGAATCACCAAAGAAGGCTTTGGGAAGAGAGGGCTTTTGGTTTCAAATTACATATAGTTTAGTGATTTGAGTGTGTCAAACTGACGGCACAAATATATATATATATATATAGAGAGAGACAGAGAGAGAGAGAATAGAGAAAACTAGGGAAGGTGATAGATCATGGATAGTATGGAGAAGACAAGAAACAAGTTGAAAGGAGAATCCATGTCTGGGTCCGTGGAGGAGTTGTCTGTAAACTGGAGAGGAAGACCCTGCCAGCCTAACAAGCACGGTGGAATGACCGCTGCTGTTTTTGTCCTTGGTCTCTCTCTCTCTCTCTCTCTCTCTCTCATGGGCACACACTCCCACACAGACACACCCACCCACATGCACCATGTATGCATACACACATGTTCACCATCTTCATAGCTAAGAGCTTGCACCACTTCTAGCCCCCTCTCTCTCAACTGTCCCATGGGTTGTATAATGCCCGGACTACTAGTCCTAGCAACCAACAGAGTTTGTCTGGTTTCGAATCCTAGATGTCTAGGTTTACAGCTTACCCCTTTGCCATCAGACCAACTCTCGTTGGTTTCTCAATCTCTATGGATTGAGTGAGGTAATTTTCTCCATATATACACCCAAGAATGTACCGTGTCCCAGTTTTGCTGGCAGTTTAGTTCTAATTAGGAGGATTTGCTCAAATCAGCTATTTTCTGACATATATTAGTATTAAATATACTTAAATTAATGAAGTGGGTACTATATTATATATTAATTCCATGATGAAAGCAATGGAATTGAATTCTTAATAATAAAAAATCCAGGTTTTAGATTAAAATGTTAGTGGCTATCATTCATTTTTGTTTATATATATATATATATATATATTAATTAATTTGATTGTTGGTGGATTATTAATCAGGCCTTCAAGCATTTGAGATGATGGCAATTGCTGCAGTTGGGAACAACCTCATAACATATGTATTCAATGAGATGCACTTTCCACTGTCAAAGGCTGCAAACATAGTAACAAATTTCATTGGGACTGTCTTCCTGCTTTCCCTCCTTGGTGGGTTCCTCTCAGATTCTTATCTTGGGAGCTTCTGGACCATGTTGATCTTTGGCTTTGTGGAGCTCTCTGTAAGTTTTTCTCTCACATCCATATTATTGGTTACTTTCTCTCTTCAAATCTTAATTCATTAATTAAATAATACTAAATTCTGCAGGCTTATATTAAATATTTCATTTAATTAATGATCCATTAAGACATGAAAAGTTACAATCCAGTCTTATTTACAACAAAAGGATGAATGTTTCTTTGATGGTTTTGTTCATTGTTTCTCTGCATCAAAAGGAAAGTAATTACTTTATATATATAATTCCATTTATTTAAGAGTGAACAGCCCATTGTTTCCCCGTATCAAAAGGGAAATGAATATTTTACATACAAAATTCCATTTATATTAACCCCATGGTAGTCGAAGTGGTTTTTGGGACGAACTGTCAACTCGGACGTCCTGGTAGGTTCTAAACTTGACAGCCTCTAAAAATCACGCCGCGAGGAAGTTATTTTTTATCAATTTCTTGGACCAGGCATTAGTATGGTGGGTAGAAGCTGACCTAAGATACTCTTACCTTAATATCAAACAAAAAAAAAAAAAGTCCATTTATATTAATAGAGAGAGAGAATGAAAAGTTTCTCACATGGATTAATTTTGGGTTAAATTTTTGCAGGGTTTTATACTACTTTCTGTCCAAGCACATCTCCCACAGCTGAGGCCACCCCACTGCAACATGGTGACCAGTGGAGGCCACTGTTCAGAAGCAAAGGGCTACAAGGTTTTAATATTCTTTGTGGCACTCTACTTGGTGGCTTTAGGAAGTGGTTGTCTAAAGCCCAACATAATCTCTCATGGGGCTGACCAATTCAGAAAGGGAAACTCAAAGCAATCAAAGAAGCTCTCCACTTACTTCAATGCTGCATACTTTGCCTTCTGCATGGGTGAGTTAATTGCACTAACTGTTCTTGTTTGGGTCCAAACACACTCGGGTATGGATATCGGGTTTGGAGTATCTGCGGCTGCCATGGCAATGGGATTGATCTGCTTGATTTCTGGTACACTTGTCTATAGGAACAAACCGCCTCGTGGAAGTATCTTCACTCCGATTGCTCAAGTAATCCCTTTATTTCTTCTTAATTTAGTCGATCTAGAGACCTATATGTTTATGGGCTTTCTGTTTCTTTTACTTTGGAATCCTTTCTGGGCAATTCTTATCCAGGCTTGTTGAGTAACACATATATTCTTATAAGTCAGTTTTAAGTGACTTATGTTCTTGATTTATAAATTTAATTATAAAAGCAGCAACCAAAAAAAGAAGAAGAAAAAGCTTCATAAAGTTCTTATTGCTTCTTTTACATGTTTGAGTATTATTTGAATAAACTCTCTCTCTCTCTCTGCCTGCTGTTTTTGCTGATTTTATGAGGTTTTCTTTTGCTATTTAAAAGATTAACAAATATAGAAATATTTTTAATAGAAACTTTTTTAGATATGAAAGATAGTGATGTCTGCAGGTACGTAATTCATGCTCTTTTACTAGGTTTAGTTTATATATATATATACAGAAATGCTAATATAAGGTGCACCTGATGCTTCTTGCATCAAGTGTCCTCTTGTAGAGCCACTTGCGGTGCAAATTTAGAAAATTGACTGGTGGATTAGATACTCCAATCATGTATGTCATGTTTACCACAAATCACAGTGATCCAACGGTTAGTTTATGAGAAAACTGACTGTGAAAAACTGTGACTTTTTGTTCTTTAAAATGTTATCATTTTAATTTTGATTAAACTCTTGTGCCAGGCTGCGTTTTTATAAATTTAATTATAAAAGCAGCAACCAAGAAAAGAAGAAGAAAAAGCTTCATAAAGTTCTTATTGCTTCTTTTACATGTTTGAGTATTATTTTGATTAAACGGTTGGAAGATTTGAATATGTTACATCAGCCTCTGCATCACTCTTTTCGTTACTTTATTATATTCTCCTTTTTCAGGTTTTTGTAGCTGCAATTACAAAGAGAAAGCAAATCTGTCCTTCAAATACAGATATGCTTCATGGAAGCCAAAACAATGTGCCAGGCCGCGTTTTTGCCACGTCACCAAATGTCTGCAATCTTCTCCATACCGAAAAGTTCAGGTGGGGTAGAAACTTTAAACAAAATATAATCTAATAAAGCAATGAAGATTATGCGTTTTTTCTGATCGAAATCTATTTAAAGCCGCCGGCATGAATAGGGGGAAAAGGTCAAGGATAGTAGTGTTTTAAATTTTCATCCATTTATGCTAATATTGAATTCTCTAAAGTCTATACATGAGTACCTCTAGATCCTCTACTTGGGGTTCTTTGTACTTGGGTTTATTTGGGAACTAAAATTATTACACATCCTATGATGTGTAGATGTGTCACAATCTTAGTACCCAAGCAAAATCCAATGACAAAAAACTCAAGCAAAGGATCTAAATGCGTCCATACATAATGTTTAATTGTTCCATTAAATTCAGACATTCATTTATATTAATTATGATTGAATTGCAGATTCCTCGACAAGGCCTGCATCAAAATCCAAGATGGCAATCCGATGAACGAAAGTCCATGGAGGCTATGTACCGTGACCCAAGTTGAGCAAGTCAAGATAATCATCTCAGTTGTTCCCATTTTTGCCTGCACTATAATCTTCAACACCATTTTAGCTCAGCTACAAACTTTCTCTGTCCAACAAGGAAGTGCCATGAATACCCGACTCACAAAAAACTTCCAAATCCCTCCAGCTTCGCTTCAATCTATTCCTTACATCATGCTCATCATTGTAGTCCCTCTCTACGAAACTCTCTTTGTCCCACTTGCTCGTAAATTCACCGGAAGGGACTCAGGAATCTCGCCTCTACAAAGGGTTGGCATTGGCCTCTTTATCGCGACTTTCTCGATGGTTTCAGCTGCACTAGTGGAGAAAAAGAGAAGAAACTCAGCTATAGAATTGAACCAAACTCTGTCCATCTTTTGGATTGCCCCACAGTTTCTTATCTTTGGCCTCTCAGAGATGTTCACCGCGGTAGGGCTTATAGAGTTTTTCTACAAACAATCCTTGGAAGGGATGCAGTCCTTTTTAACTGCCATGACTTATTGCTCATACTCATTTGGGTTTTATTTGAGCTCTCTCTTGGTTTCTCTAGTGAACAAAATTACGTCAAGCTCTTCTGGTGGCGGTTGGCTCAGTGACAATGACCTCAACAAAGATAGGCTAGACCTTTTTTATTGGTTGTTAGCATCTCTTAGCCTCATCAATTTCTTCAACTATCTTTTTTGGTCTAAATGGTATTCTTACAACCCATCTTTATCTCCTACTGCACCTCATGAGTCAACATCCTATGGTGGAGACTTGGAATTACTATAGCTTCAACTCTTCAAAGCATAATGGAGCTGATATTATTATACCTTGAACAGCATATATTATTAATTTTTCTAGTGATTTGTAGCTAGCTTCTCCTTCCTCTTGACTCATGTATTAAAAAAGGAAAACCCTAGAAGGATTTGGTGCACTAGATAATAGGTTTGATGACCTCAAGTGTTTTTATTTTTATTTTTTGCTTTGTTTCCTTTACTCTTTTTCCAATATTGACTAGTATGTAAAGTGGGACTTCTAAGGGTCCCCAAAGCCTTTGAGTTGATTCCAAGGATCTATAAGAAAGTTAGGTCTAATCCCATTTCAACTACAAGATTCAACGCACTATCTTGCTTCTCTTTTTCTTCATTAGTGTCATTGTGTGATCATGGGTAAGGAGGACCTCTTCTCATATATATATATATATATATATATATATATATATTGGTGGGGAAAGGAAGATGTAAGTGGTGGGGTTGTGCTTTATGCTTTAGGTAGTTAAAAGAAGTCTCTAAAAAGCATATCTAATCTCTTGTGATGTGATTCATGAATATGGAACATATAATTGCTTCTAAGCCTTCTATGAATAAAGTTTAAAAAAAAAAAGACATTTCAAAATGTTTAAAAAGTGGAATACCAGTTTTATAGGTCACCTAGCTAGCTAGTGAAATTAAAATGTTCCCATATTCTTGCTGCTTTCTCTATCAACTTTCATCCTTGTAAAGAAACATGTCCCATACATGTCTTGTGTTTGAGCTAGGCCCTCCCTTGAAAATGCCCATCTCCATTGCTATCCTCCTACCACCAATGGCCATGAGACAATGACATTCATCATTATTTCCATTCAAATGTTTGCTAAAAGACTCTCATGGTCCCCATAAGCAACAAATTTTACCAACAAATTTGGCCCAATGCTCTACTGTTACTTTTTAGTCGAGGACTTAATGATCATGCTTCAGGCATTAAGGTCATATATCTAATAATGGCTCAAACCACAAACTCTACCTATTATATATATCATAGTTTGTCCTTAGTGGCTTTATTAGATAGTAAGCATATTTAGAAAATGGCTCGTTAATTTCCTTGTCCAGCCAAAAAAAAAAAAGAAAGAAAAGGAAAGAGCATCTTTTGTTGGTATCACCTCAAACCCTAAGGGAGTGTAGGGAAAATTACCAACTAAGCCGACGATATATTCAAATATAGTCCAACTCTTCATCTCGATAGCATATTTTGCTAACCATGCTGGGCATAATTTGTGAAACCACTTTTGCACATTTGATAAATTGGCTCACATCTTTGTCTAAATGGGGTGCTTTCATGCAGCTAGCAAAGTAATATCAAGCTATATATATATATCAATGGTGTTGCTGAGCTTTTATAATTTTTCCTAAGAGCCTATAAACTACTAGATCGTGCAAGCAAAACTAGCATTTTAGGATTCATTGCACTACCAAAACATGTGAAATAAGCAGGGAACCAACAGTAAAGAAATACAAATGCTTCTCTTGTCCATCACATCCACACACACATATATATGGGTCACGTTCCCTTAACCATTCCTTTTTAAAACACCAATGTAAGTCGAATATTTTGAGAAACCGACCATTGGATTGGATACTCTTCTTATACAAGTCATATATGCCAAAAACCACATTGATCCAACAGTCAGATTTTAAAAAATCTCACATTAAAAAAATGCGATGTTTTTAATTATAATAATTTTTCATACTGGCATTTTCCAGAAACCAACCGTTGGATCACTGTAATTTTTGGCATACATAATGTATATAAGCAGAATATGTAATCCGACGGTCAATTTCTCAAAATATTCTACCTACATTGATGTTTTGAAAACATATGGTTGAAATAATGATAAAAAAATGGTTAGGGGAACCTGTCCCTATATATATATATATATATATATACACACACACTTTAATTTGGAAAAGATAGAGAGAGATTGAGCTTCAACTATTAAGACTTAAGTATACTAGTTACCACAATTAGCCTAGAATATGTTATTCTATAGACCTATATATTCACGGTTTTACTTTTTTTTGTTGTTTCTTATGAAGTATAAAAAGGATCCTATCTTGGAGCTGTTTTTTGGTTCATTGGTGTTTGATAGCTAACAAGATCCTCAATATAAAGCATCAAGAAGCTGATTTTTTATTTATTTTTTTTTTGAATACAAATCAAAATATCAATTACGTACAACAACTATATTTACAAGATCCTAGCATGAGATTTCAAAATTGAGACCAACTAACCCAAATTCCACCCCTCCTACCAACTGGGTTAGCTCCCATTAGAAGGCAAGATGGTTGTGTTATAAATCTTTACACAATCATTAGGAATTAACTAGAACACATACTCCACATATAACCCTCTCTTGGATGGATATATATATGGACATTATTAATTGAGCGGTGCTACAAGTATTGTCTCAATTCTCATTTTTATATTCCCGTCTGATGTGACAACAGTCACGTCATCATAGAAAATATTCTCAATAAAAAATTAAGAGGACAGTGAAAACATTATAAGGTGAGGACAATGAAAACACTAGTCAGGTTTTAAGAGGACAGTGAAAACACTAGCTTTTTAGAGGACAGTAAAAACACTAGTGTTTTTTCGGGTTTTCATTGTGTTTTTTGTGTTTTTTTCACAGTGAAAAAAAAATTATGAATACAGTGAAGAAAAAAAAACATAAGAAGAAGAAGAGAGATACAAAGAGAGAGACATAGCATAGTAAAAACGAAAACACAGTGAAAACTAAGGTTTTTAATGTGTAAAAAAAAAATATATATAGTTTGCGCTCTCTCTGTTTCTTCTTCTTCTTCTTCTTCCTCGTCTTTTTGTTTTTTTTTTTTTTTAACAAAGCACAGCTGTGAAGATTTTTTTTTTTTTTTTTTTTTTT
>JAESVK010000580.1:450764-467901 GCA_017140935.1 Hamamelis virginiana | reverse complement strand
TATATATATATATATATATATATATATATATATATATATTATGTACAAATCCATTATCTTAAATGGGTCTTTAAATGGGACTCTTTACAGAAAATGGTAGCCATTGACACAAATGCTAGTGTGGCATTGCATGAAATCCTTGAACTGATCACACACACCATCAGTTTTATTGATGGCTCCATTTTTTTCTTTAATTAATGGTCCTATTTAAGACTGTTTTAATAATGGAATTAATATACCATTATATTATTTATATGTAAAACACTAGAAATTATTCCATGTGTCCGTTATTAATTATAACCTCCTATATACATAACACTCATCACATGATAATATTATTTATCTATATATGAGTGTGATAATAAATGTGTACGTGACAGGATTCAATGTGGTTGATAAGGGTTGCTGTGGAATAGCGGGGAACCAAGCCATCACCTGTCTTCCCTTTTCAGTTCCTTGCCCAAACAGAAATCTCTATGTCTTTTGGGATGCTTTCCATCCAACACAAGCTGTTAATGCCATCCTTGCTCAAAGGGTTTTTTATGGGCCACCTTCAGATTGCTACCCAATCAATGTGCAACAACTGGCTCTCCTTTAACTTTATGTGTTGGTTCTCTCTCTCTACGCTTGGTTTATTCCTCTGTTTTGTATGTCTATAACTTTTAAAACAGCATGCATGTTAATTATGTGTATGAAAGTGTTGTTCTCATCAACATCTTTATGGTAAATGGTAACTCCTTGCAAGCTCAGACTTCAAAGTTCTATATTTTTTGGAATTGACTCTATGAGGACACTCTCCTTGGTATATGGATTAATTGATGAACAAAAAAATTGGCATTTGTGAAAAGTCCACACTTGGCAGAACTTCAGATCGGCACACATGCACCTCATTTCATGGACCAATCTCATCGACCGACCCTACCATTTTATAGATCTAGAAAGAATAGATAGCCTTTTTTTTTTTTTTTGGATAAAAAAATTGTTTTGTGAATTATTTTTTTTATATATTTATATGTTTATATATATAAAACCCTAGATCTAGGATTAAGATTCAAAACCATTGATCTGAGAATGTTTTAAAAAATACAGAGAAAACGCAAAACAAAACCATAGACTAAACTTATTAGAAGATGCAATAATGAGTATTTGCCGTAAGTGCTCAACAATTTACTATTCTGTTTAGTAAGAATGATGGAAAAGAAGAATGAAGGAAAGTAGGAGAGATGGAGTTTCCATCCTCAAGGAAGGGAGACCCTTTTACTTCCTGTATTTTTGGTAGAATGAATAAAAAGTAGCTTCCTTCCTTCCTTTTTGTTTAGTAACGCAAGGAAGGCGAAAAAGATGAAAACACCAAATATATATATATATTAATATTTTACACCAACTACTATCGATCCCTCCACTTTTCTCTCCCTCACCTCTCCATTCCTCCCTCGTACCAAATAGAGTCTAAGGAGAGAGAGAGAGGAGGGGTAAAAGATCACGATGAAAAGGGATTTCATCTAAATTGTTCATGACGATTCCCAATGAGAGAGAGAGAGAGAGAGAAGAGGGGTAAAAAATCACGATGAAAAGTGATTTCATCTAAATTGTTTATGACGATTCCAATGTGAGATTACATGCAAATGGATTTCATAGAATATGGAGTATTTGCATTATATTCAATTACAAATTAAAAATTTGTTTAAATATGGTGGATAACCACCCATTTTCTTCCTATGTAACCTCCTCTAACTTTTAGGCTTGTAACCCCCTCTATCCCTTGTAACCTATACCCATTTGTCTCTCCGTATTTAATCTTGTAAGCCTATAAAAAGTGGACTTAGGCCCCTTGAATAACACACACAAGCAAGACAAGATTTTCTTCTCCTATCTTTTCTATTTTTTAGTTTTTCTTACTTTTATAATATGTTATCAGCACGAGGTTCTAACCAAGTTGTTTTAAGGTAATGATCCTACGTTTGGTGGGTATAGTTTTTTTTTACTATGGTATTTTTTTTTTCAAGAATAATTTTAGTCTTTTAAATTTTATACTAGTCATGAAAAATCCTCTCTTCCTGAAGTAATAGAGTGATTAAAAATAAAAACTATAAGTTTTTATTGTTCTTGAGATTATTCTCTTCCCGAAGCAAGAGAGACTTATAATAAAAAAAAAAAATGAAGTTTTTATAAATTTTTAACTCACCAAAATATATATATATATATATATATATGTTGTTATTAGTTTCGGTAATAGGAGTCATACGATGAAGCTTGACATCAAATTAATTTTAAAAAAAATCTTATTATTCTTACACCGTTAGTTATTTACTATTAAGTAGAAGATGCTTTCATGTTAATTATAATCTATATGTGACTCTAAGGCTATCTCTACCATCATTTTTATTTTATTTTTCTTTAATTTTAATGTTACTCATATTATTGTATTTATCATATATTAGAAATTCAAGAATGACGGATCTTACAAAGCTTGAGTTTGTTGTTCTTGATATCTCCGAAAAAAATTATTTATCTTGGATCCTTGATGCTAAAATCCATCTTACTGCTATGAATCTTGGCAATACAATTCAAGAGAAAAATAAGGCATCCCAGCAGGATCGCGCCAAGACAATGATTTTTCTTCGCCATCATTTTGATGAGGGCTTGAAAAATGAATTTCTTACAGTAAAGGATCCCCTTGTCCTTTGGAAAAATTTAAAGGAAAGATATAACCACCAAAAAACAGTGATTCTTCCTAGAGCCCGTTATGATTGGATGCACTTAAGGTTGCAGGATTTCAAAGTAGTTACAGAATATAATTCTGCACTTTTCAAAATCAGCTCACAATTGCAATTATGTGGAGAGAAAATCACTGAAAAATATATATGGAAAAAACATACTACATATTTCACACCTCGAATGTGCTCCTGCAGCAGCAATATCGAGAGCGTAGGTTTGCAAAATATTCTGAATTGATTTCATGTCTTCTTGTGGCTGAACAAAATAATGAGTTATTAATGAAAAATCATCAATCACGTCCGACTGGCTCTGCATCTATCCCTGAAGTGAATGTGGCATCATCTACGGTCATGGTCGTGGTAGTAGCCGTGGCCGTGGCCGTGACCGTAGTCGTGGCTATAGGCATGGGCAAGGCTGTGGTCAAAATAATTATCGACCACGGGGAGGTCATAACAATACCACATAAAATCACCAGAAGTGGTCTAACAATGTAGCATGGCAAGACAAATAAAAAAATCAGTCTCCTACAAATTATGAAAATAAATGTTATAAGTGTGGTATGAAGGGGCATTGGTCGCGTACATGTTACACGGCCGACCATTTGGTTAAACTTTACCAAGCCTCACTCAATGAGAAAGTAAAAGAGAAAATAGAAACAAATTTGATTGATGATGAAGATCCGGTGGATATTACTCATCTCTACGTTTTGGATTTTTTTGAAGATCCAAATGGAAAAATTGATCACTTAATGGTGATGGAAATGTCCACATCGATTAACATTTTTATTGTTTTGGATGTTATATGCATTTTTTTTAGTGTGTGTTTTTATTTATTTATTTATTTATTTGAAAGCTATTATTAGTGTGTGTATTATTTTTCCTTTCTTAATTGAATGAAGATAAAAAAAAAATTCATTTTATTTCTTCATATTTTATATCAAATTTATTTAATATATATATATATATTTTAAATGTATGGATCTCAGTATTGGATCGCTCGGTTCCAAGATATTTAGTGGAGAGATATATCTAGCAGATAGTGCTACTACTCATACAATACTTCAGGATCAAAAATATTTTTCCTACATGACATTAGTTGAAGCTAATGTAAATACAATATCAAGTCCTGCAGACTTGATTAATGGTTCCGGAAAGGCCACTATAATGTTACCATGTGGCACGATATTCCATATTAATGGTGCCTTGTATCCAGTCAGATCCAGATTCTTCTGCTAAGTTTTAAAGATATACGTCATAATGGATATCATATTGAAACCACATGTGAAAATAATAAAGAATATTTATGTATTACTCATATTGTTTCAAGCCAGAAGCTTGTAGTGGAAATATTGCATGCTTTTTCTTCAGGATTGTATAACAATTGAATTAAATATGGTGATGAGCCAGAAGCTCTCTAACCCAAACATTTTTATGCTTTGGCATGATAGACTTTGGCACCCAGGGTCAACAATGATGAGGCGAATTATTGAAAATTCACATGGACATCCATTAAAAAACCAGAAGATTCTTTTGTCTAGTGATTATCCATGTACTGCTTTTTCACAAGGAAAATTGATTATTAGATCATCTCATACAAAGTCATTGTTGAATCCCCAACATTTTTGGAACGAATCCAATGGGATATATGTGAACCAATTCATCCATCATGTGGACCATTTCGCTATTTCATGGTGCTAATAGATGCCCCATCCCGATGGTCATATGTTTGCTTGTTACCTACTCGCAATGTTGCATTTGCCAGGTTCGTTGCTCAGATCATTCGGTTATAAGCACATTTTTTAGATTATCCAATCAAGAAGATCCGCCTCAATAATGCTGGTGAATTTACATCTAAAGCCTTTGATGATTATTGCATGTCAGTTGGTACTGAGGTGGAACATCCAATTGCTCATGTACACACACAGAATGGTTTATTAGAAACCTTTATTAGACGACTCCAACTGATTGCTCGACCTTTATTTATGAGGACAAAGTTACCTATTTATGCTTGGGGACATGTCATTTTACATGCTGCAGCATTGGTTCGCATTCGACCGACTACTAATCACCAATAGTCACCAATTCAACTCGTACTCGATCAAATTTCAGACATTTCCCATTTACGAGTGTTTAGATGCGCAGTACAAGTAAGTTCCAATTGCACGTCCACAACGCACAAAAATGGGCCCTCAAGGTCGATTGGGAATATACATTGGTTTTGATTCACCATCAATCATCAGGCATCTTGAACCTTTGACAGGTGACATTTTCATAGCAAGATTTGCGAATTGCCACTTTGATGAGGTCAATTTCCCGCTGTTAGGAGGAGATAAGCTACCAAAAGAGGAACGGCTTGAAATTATTTGGAATGCATCATCCATGTCTTATCTCGATCCGCGCACTGCTCAATGTGAAAATAAAGTACAGAGAATCACTCATCTTTAAAAGATTACCAGCCAATAGCCTGATGCATTAATAGATGCAGCTAAAGTAACCAAGTCCTATATACCGGCTGCAAACACACCAGCAATGATTAATATACCAATTGGAAAAACTGTTATTATGGTAGCTAATGAATCATCCATGACACGCCTGAAGCGTGGTCGAACCTTGGGTTTAAAACATTTAATTCCCCGGAAAATGAAAACAAAAGGGCAACAAAACACAAGTCTTAAAGAAAATAGCACTCCTGAAGAGGCTATTCCCACAATTTCTAAAATAATAACCCCGGAAGAAGAAAGTGTCATTGAAGTGACAAATGCCCATGAAGAGGCAATAGTCCTTGAAGAGATACAAAATCATGAAGAGGCACAAGTACTTGCAAATGATAAAATTTCTATAAATTATGCATCCACGGGGGAATTGTGGGACCGTACAAAAGTGGTTATTAATGATGTATTTTGCTTTGCAGCAGCTACAGAAATTTTAAAAGATGATGATGATCATGAACCACGCAATGTCAATGAATATCGCAGTCGACATGATTGGTCAAAGTGGAAAGAAGCAATCCAAGTATAATTGGATTCTCTAGCAAAATGCAAAGTATTTGGACCTATAGTCCCAACACCCAATGATGTGAAACCTATAGGTTACAAATGGGTGTTTGTAACAAAATGTAATGATAAAAATAAAATTGCTAGATACAAAGCATGTCTAGTAGCACAAGGTTTCTCACAAAGACCTAGAATTGATTATGAAAAAACGTATTCACCTGTGATGGATATTATTACGTTTCGATATTTAATTAGTCTGTCAGTCTCAGAAGGACTAGACATGCGTCTCAAGGACGTAGTTACTGCATATTTGTATGACGTGCTAGAAAATGATATTTATATGAAAGTCCCTGAAGGATTTCAATTGCCTGAAGTAAATACATCACAACCACGAAATATGTACTCAATTAAGTTGAGACGATCATTATATTAATTAAAACAATCTGGAATCGTCTTAGTGAATATTTCATCAAGGATGGGTATATTAACAATCATATATGCCCTTGTGTTTTTATAAAGAAATCAAAATTAGGATTTGTCATCCTTGCAATATATGTTGATGATATAAATTTATTTAGGACTCCTGAAAAGCTCACAAAATCGGCTAAATATTTGAAGGAAGAGTTTGAGATGAAAAACTTAGGAAAAACTAAATATTGTCTCGACCTGCAAATCGAGCATAAGTCTAATGGAATTCTCATACATCAGTTAACATATATCGAAAAGGTCTTGAAGAGATTTAACATGGAAAAAGCACATCCATTAAGTTCTTTAATGGTTGTTAGATCCCTCGATGTTAAGAAAGATCATTTTCATTCAAATGAAGAAAATGAAGCACTCCTTGGTCCTGAAGTACTATATCTTAGTGCAATTGGTGCTTTGTTATACTTAGCACAGTGTACAAGGCCAGATATTGCATTTTCAGTTAATTTGTTGGCAAGATTCAGCTCTGTACCAACTCGACGACACTGGAATGACGTGAAACATATCTTACGTTACCTTTGTGGGACTACAGATTTGGGTTTATTTTATTAAAATGAATCAACTCTAAAAAGATATGCAGATTCTGGATACCTTTCTGATCCTCATAAGGCCCGCTCACAAATAGGGCATGTATTCGCATGTAGTAACACTGTAATTTCTTGGCGATCAATCAAGTAGACTTTGACTGCCACTTCCTCTAATCACTCTGAGATAATTGCACTTCATGAAGCAAGCCATGAATGTGTATAGTTAAGATCAGTAGTACACACACATTCGAAATGCATGTGGGTTATCTTTGATTACAAGCACTCCAACAACAATTTATGAAGACAATGCTGCGTGTATTGAACAAATCAAATAAGGATACATCAAAGGTGACAGAACCAAGCATATCTCACCAAAGTTTTTCTTCACTCACGAACTCCAGAAGAGTCATGAAATTGAAGTGAAGCAAATATGGTCCAGTGATAATGTTGCAGATTTATTTACTAAAGCTTTGCCATCATCAACATTCAAGAAATTAACATATGATATCAGAACGATTCTTGTTTGTGATCAGTCAAGCTGATACTCATCAGGGGGAGTATAATCATCAAGTCTACTGCTTATCTGGACATATGCACAATGTACTCTTTTTCCTTTGTCCAGGTTTTGTCCCACTGGGTTTTACTGGCAAGGTTTTAACGAGGCAGTTTCTTTAGTGCGTCCAACATCATTCTAAGATTTACAAAATGTTATACTCTTTTTCCTTTTCTACATTTTTTCTACAAGGTTTTAATGAGTCACATTATCTTAGCGTGGTGGACATCCAAGGGGGGGTGTTATAAATATGGCGGATGACTACCCATCTTCTTCCTATGTAACCTCCTCTAACTTTAAGACTTGTAACCCATTTGTCTCTCCCTATTTAATCTTGTAATCCTATAAAATGAGGACTTAGGCCCCTTGAATAACACACAAAAGCAAGACAAGATTTTCTTCTCCTATCTCTTCTATTTTTTAGTTTTTCTTACTTTCATAGATAGAAAAGTAAGAGCTTGGAAAAAGCCATAGAGAAATATATTGTAACTTGTGAATATTCATAGTGAAGAGCTCGGATTGTTGGCTACCATGGACGTAGGCTAAAGGCTGAACTGTTAGGGGTATGCCCTAAAACCAATCCTAAAGGGCATATCAATTTCATATTATATTAATTTGAAGGTATAACTTGTCGTATATATTTAAATATATATGATAAGGTCCATGAATAAATGATAAGAGAAATATGTATCTCAAGTTGTTGAGATATGGAGACTCATATTTCTCATACACATTTATTCTAAAAAGAAGTTCCTGCTCATAGGTTTATTAAATTGGATTTTTAATAAACCGTTAAGAGTAGCACAGATTTAAACTGGCTCCAATGGGAGGATAGGTAGTCTTTCCTATCGGTGTAGTGACACTGTAGTTAATCTGTTGGTGCATGTTAGAGAACATGCACACTGAACTTGATCATCAAGAATATTCTTATGGAGTTTAAGTCAAAAGAATATTCTTATGTTACGATTATAATCCTTAGACCTGAGGCACCATAGTTATCTTATGCATAGGTCACTTGAGTTTGATAGTATCTAGTATATCCTTAACCATAAGGGTGTAATCGGTACTCATTAGCTCTAGTAGAGTTATGTATGATAGTAAATGAGTGCGCAAAAAGGAATCATCACTTTTATATTTGATGAGAGAGAATGTCAGGGTTAGTTCACAAAGATAGTTCTCAATGTGAAATATGTGGCCACAGTAATAGGTGAATTGTGAAAGAGTTTCATCAGATTCACCTTATTGAGATTATACTTTGTAGAACATATAACAAGTTGTTAAGATAGGGTTTGACTTAATAACCATGCCCGATCATCTTAACAGTGACATTAGGGGATGAAGGATTAAGTAACATGAAGGGTTCATATAGTTCTACTATTCACCCAAACCTAGGGTACGTCATGATATGTTGCTAGATGTCACTCATGACTAGTGTAGGCCTAATGATAAGTGTTATAATTGAGGGCAAAATTGGAATCGTGTTAATTGAACAAAAAATAGAAACTTTCTATTTTAGGGAACATGAGATGTCCCGAGCCACTACTAGGTTGGGGTGAACCCAATGGGTCACACACATAAGAACATAAGTGATCTTCTTGAATTATTGGGAGGGGAATATTCTAGTTTATATATGTATGACTCTTATTAGTAAAGGTTAATAAGAAAGATGTCAATGATATACATAACTAGGATATTGTTATTCTATATGCTGTTTGGTCAAGCTAGCACTTGTAACCAAACATCATTAAAAGAGAAGAGGACTATAAATATGATGCTACAAGCATTAGGGCTAGACACTTCATGGTGAGCCTCTCTCTCCTAGCCGTCCTCTCCACTCTTCCCTCTCTAGCTTGTGATCATTTCAAGGGTTGTGAAGATACAAGGGATTCGAGAAGTTTTGTGTTCTTGTGGACTAGCATTGGAGGCTTCCATACTTTTAGAGCTCGGATTCGATCGAGGTTACATCAAAGGCAATGATCAAGTAAGTATGTTTTAAATATGTTTAATTCATGTACTTGTAAATATATTCATGATTCTATGTTTGTGTTTGAACCTTGGCATGGTTGTGATTGAGAATCATTTTATAAAAAGTTTTATACGATGTATTTCTTCCACTGCGATTCTTGTATCACATCCTTTCAGTGGCATCAGAGCTAACTCAAACATGATCATGAATATGATGATGGCTATTGATGGGTATAATTTATTAAAATCAAAGTTTTAAGGGTTTTTGATGAACAAACCCATAATCCCGTTTTTCTGGAGCATGCCACTTGTTTGGCTTGTATCTCGATCAAAACATATCCAAATCGCATGAGGTCGGTCTTGTTTCGATCGTGACTCGATATAGAACGTTTCTATATCAATTTTGGAATTTTTACAAGCCATTGAGGCAGCTTTTGGAGGCAAAACATCCACTGGACAGAACCCAGTTTTTATGCAGAAAATTTTATAAAGTTTTCTTGTTTTGCTTGTTTTGTTCAAACCACTCAATGGCTTCCCTTCAAACTTCATAGAAGTGTTCTATGGAAGTATTCTAATGGTTCTATGAGTCGGCCATGAAGGGGCAGCCCCTTGGTGTATTGCTTCAAGAGTTTGATGAAAAGCCCACATATGAATTCGGTCATGGAAGGGTTCTTGATGAATCTTATTTGTTTTTGTTTTTAAATGGCACTTAGGGTTTGTTTAAAACCCTATGGAGGTTTTGGATCAATGGGGAAAGTCCCCTATAGGTTTCAGCCATTGGGGTTTAGTCCCTTTTGTGTATTGCTTCAAGGGTTTTGACAAAAACCCCATGTCTAGTTCGGCCTCTCTCTCTCCTCTTTCTCCCACATTTGTCCTTGATGATTATGGTTTTAGAAACCATATGTTGATCATCCATGGATGATTCTTGAGGTTTGAGATACCCTAGAATGGATGGATGATAATCTTGTTTTGAAATCTTCTTGATTTTGGAAACTAGAATGCATCATGACTTGTTATGGGTTTTAGGGTTTTGGAAACCCACTTGGGGATTACGGTTTCATGGGGATTCTCCCCTCATCAATTCGGCTACTAGGGTTTAGTAACCCTAAATTGTATTTGCATGAATCTTAATCTTTTTTAAATTGTTAAATATTGATTCTTGATGTTTGTAAATAACATGATTTAAAGTTGTTTAAATTTGTGCATTAATGAAGTTTTTTTTTGTTAATGGCTAACTATGGTGATTAGGGTTCCTACAAAACCCTAATTGGAACATCAATAGTGGCTGGTTTTAGGTTTTAGAAACCCTAAACCAAATAGGTAAGTTTCTTGATTTGTATTAGGAATCCCTAATTGTCAAATCTTTGAAAACCCTAGTTTCTATTTTGAAATTATTTGATTTAGGAAAGTTTCTTATTATGATTTGATTCTTTCTTATTTTTAAATAATTTTGATTTAGGAAATATTGCAGCATATTTAATGTTTATGGAAACCCTAAAAGAATAGGATTAGGTAAGGTTGAAAAACCCTAACCCTGACCCTAAACCCTAGCTCACTCTCTCTCTCCCACTACACCTCACAGCTACATGGGTTTGGAACCCTAGTGTACCTTGTTTTTATTTTTTTTTTCATGATCTTATGTTCTTCATATGTTTTATAAATAGTTTATAAAGTTTTCAAAATAAATTTAATTGTTTTTGAAAATTAAAAATGAAGAACATATAGGTTTGAT
The DNA here is from genome assembly GCA_017140935.1 of Hamamelis virginiana. NCBI lineage: Eukaryota > Viridiplantae > Streptophyta > Magnoliopsida > Saxifragales > Hamamelidaceae > Hamamelis > Hamamelis virginiana. The sequence continues at coordinate 456,931 of JAESVK010000580.1, read as the reverse complement.
GAAAAAGTGTTTTATAAAACAATTTTAGTGTTCTTGAGAGATTGTGCAATTCATGTGATGATTTATTGTTTTTAATTGCTTAAAAGCATTTAGGGATGTTGCTAGATGATATATAAGTATGTTAAAAACGTTTTGGCATAATTATATATTGTTTGAATTAATTTTAAAATCGTTTTAAAATTAAAACTGTGTTGCTGTTTTTCTGGGCAGCAACCATGAAGCTTTTGTAAAATCTATGAAAAATTGTTTCTGGGATTTTCGAAGCTTGCCACCTATTGACTTCATTAATATTAGGTCTTAACTAAGTTTAGGAAGAGTTCCCATGACTTATTAGGACCTAGATTAGCCACATTAAGGTTTTTGTGATTAGGAGTCAAATAAGGAAATTCTGACTCCCTATCGCAAAATGCCTTAAACTAATATCAAACGTTGGAATCAAGTGATGAGACCCCTGCCATTGGGAAGAAGACTGAAAAACCTAGTGAATTGAAGTGTTCCCATGCCTTAATTCGTTTTAGGTTAAGCCATATAAAGCCATTTGTGAGCAAATTCCAGAATCTGCCAAGGTTTGGAGTTAGCATCACAAAATGCTTTAAAGTGATACCAAACGTTGGAATCACTAAATGAGACCTATGCCATTTGAAAGAGGACTGAAAATCGTTGTGAAATAGAGTATTGTCACATTTTAAAAGTTAGTTTTAATATAGGAAAGTTTAGTCCCAAACCAGTAGTTGAATTCTTAGTTTTGTTGAAAAACTGGGTTTGTATCTTTTCTAGAATTTTGGTTTTGAGTTATTATTTAATTCCTTCTTTATAGGTTAATGATGATTAATCTATTATGCATATTAAAGTGTTAAATGCATGATAGGAATTGTGAGAATAATTTCTCATATTAAATTCTATTTATTTAAAACCCTAATTGAGTTAATTAGGAGTTTTACTTAAGGAAAGACACTAATGTTATCATATGAGATATGATGGGTTTATTTTAAATGAGATTTAAAAGAACTTTATTATTGTTATGAGATAATAATAATAATGATCTTAGTATTGTTATGAGATAATAATAATAATATGACTTTAATTAATTATATGCCATCGCCATCATTGCCTTTTTATGTATGTTGCATTTATTTTATGCAATGCGATTGTGTAATTAGAATGGATGATTATGGACTTAAAGACCAATTAAATGAGATGTGATTGGCCGCATTAGATGTGAATGGTTTATTTTAGGTTTGTATTTAAAGTTGTTTAAATATATGGTGATGTAATTATTTGGGGCTTGCATGCCTCATTCTCTCTCTATCTCTATGTATCCCCTTTTTCCCTAATCCCTTTCTTCTTTTATAAATTGTAACTTTCAATTCAAGAAGGTGAGTGGTGGACCCGAGATGCATGATGGATTCTTGTTCGAGAGGAAAAGCAAGGACTTGAGAAGGACTTGGCGAGGACTACAAGACCTTGAGAAGATCTTTTAGTAATTATGTAATAGTTACATAGGATTTAATTACGATCACCAACCCTCACATTAGACCTAGGGTTCATCTTTTTGGCTCAAAGTTTGAACCCACCTTGAAAGTCCATAATCATACCAAGGCCCATTAATATATGTGATGTATGCTTGTTAGGGCCTAGACCTAATTTATTATATGTTCGAGATGATTCCACCATAGCCTCTAGAAGGACAGTGGGAGGATAATCAAGAACTAATAATAAAAGTGGGTCTAAATTTTTATATGTATGCGATATATATATGTGATGCATGTGATGTATGTTATTAAAATGAGACCTTTTACAAAACCCCTTTATTACAAAATTAAGCTGTAAGGAAGAGGCCTTGGGCTTTATCCTAGCCTCCCACCATTATAAGATAAGAAAATTCCTTCGGTATTTATGTTTGGCTGCAGGTATGTGGGAATATATCCATCCTAAGAATTCCTCTCATCTTATTTTTAAATATTGGATATCATAAGATGCGAAAATGGTGTATCCCAAGAAACTATCATGTGAGGGATACAACATTCAATTGACCATACTTATGTGAATGGTGGGTGTGACTTAACTAAAATGTACTATCTAAGAAACTATTATGTGAGGATACTACAGTTTAGAGGCTAAAGGATGATTGGAACTTGCTTTGAGAAGCACTAGGATAAAGAGTTATCCACTCATTAAGGGTTAATATCCAAGAAACTATTATGTGAGGACTATTAATTCTTGATGGACCCCAATCCCCATTATGGAAATTCAATGTTGAAATTCCCGAATCTCATTAGAGGGTGTATGAGATTTGAATGAAATAGTGGGAGGTACCATAAAACTTAAAACCCAATGAGTTTTTATGGTTTATTAATATGAAATTATATTTATTATTTTCTGTTGTAGATAGCTCATTTAAACATGCTCTCTAGAATAATTAAATGACAATTGTTTAACTGGTCCTAAACTTCCAAGACTGGTTTGAGGAACCTGGTCTTAGCCGTTGACAAAATAGACTACGTGGTCAATACCCCTTGCCCCAATGCTTTGTCATAAGGAGGCATATTAGGAGAAGAAAGACACTTATAGTAAGTGGCTTAATGATGATGTAAGGTACATCTGAGGGAAATTTATGGTCTACAGAACAGAATTGTAAAGTACAATCCTGTTAGTGGACTCTTCTCCTATAAGATGATGTATAGGACATCTGTTAATGAGCTCTGCCTCATGATGATCCAGAACATTCATTCATTATATGATCTTAAGTGTTAGGATCACTGATAACAAAAAGGGCATTGACATCTTGCTTTATTCCCTTGCTGCAAGTCACAGGTAATTCATCATAATCTTCCCTTACTGATTTGATGAATATACTAATGAGTGTTAGGAGACCTTGAAAAAGGAACCCAAAGGGAATGTTTTGGCTTTCAATGAAACTTTCACTTCTAAGACCGAACCTAAGGGCAAGGGAAAGAAGAAGAAGTCTCATAACAAACCAAAAAGAAGCATTAAGAAAGATAAGTCTAAAGGAAAGAGTTTCAAGTGCGGATCATTGGAAGAGAAACTGCAAGGAGTACCTATTTTGAAGAATGGTTCTTCTAATGGTACGTCCTATGCTTTATTCATTTACTAATTAAGAATTAGTATTATTCTGCTTATGGTATCCGATACCTAATTGTGCTTTCTTGTACAATGCGATTGTATGTAGAAGACAAGGGGAAGCAGAAGATCAAGTAAATATCAAGCGTTCTTTGTTTGGAAATGAATCAACAGTTGATACATTTAACATAGAAGCTTGATACTTGATTAGTTTATTTAGAGTTCATAGAATCTTTATTAAAATTGCCAATTGTTTTAATACTTCTTAATTAAGGTTTTATTTAAAACAATTAATCTATAATATTAGATATTTTGGATTAATTCTGGAAATTGATTTAAAGTTCTATACTCTTTATGAATACTTTGAATAAATGCATAAAATGATATATAAGGATTCAACTCCAAGGATCACATTAATAAATGAATTTTGATTCATTAATTAATATGAACCGATCACCTTATTTTATAAGGAGATCAAAAGGATAATACATAAGATGTATAAACCCTAAATTTTAGTTTGTATACTTCATAGCTATTTGAATATTTGAAAGTGTTCAAATGATTCAAAACTATGAATATTTGAAGAGTTCAAATGATTCATATGAAGTAAAACTAAAAGAAAAATATTAAGAATATTTGGTTGAATCTTATATCACTTGTTGACCTTAAATATGTTAAACGATAAAGTTTGGAGATAATTTGGAAATATGAGATATTTCAAAATAAACTTCAAAAGGGGGTTTGTTTTCTCAAATAAAGAGTTATTAGAAAACAATGTTTCCACAATAGTTGAGAACTATACCTTTGTGAAACATCAAAAGGAATTTTATGTTATTAAAGGTTTAATACATAAAATACCTTGTTTCAAAAAGGAAAGTGGGAGCATGCAAGTCATTGATATTATTCTTAACTTTCTTTATAAAGTACATACTTTAAATACTAGCGTATGATTAAGAATTCTATAATCGTTATAGGAAGCATAATATTTGAGAAATATGGAGACTCATATGATTAAAACTTATGTACTTAAGTTAATATCATTTATGCTGCAAATGGTTGTTAGCAGATATTGATTGTTGATTCTGAATAGGGATTCTGAATAGATACAAGTATATTCTTAAAAGAGTTTAAGAATGAAATACTTGCATCTACAAAGAAATTTTATAAAGGGATGCTATTTACAAATTGCCTAAAAGATTGTCTAGAGTATGGCGTTTTCTTTCGAGAACACAGGTCTTATTTACTAGGACATCAGAGTTGGCAGCGGATATTTGTTTAATTACTATTATCGAAAATAATAAGGTTGCAAAGTCTGTTTGCATAAAGTCTCCATTGCCCTAACACCTTAGATGAGTGTTAGAAGCCTTGTCTTGCGAAGACTAATATAAGATACTATGATGATTGGCTTTAGTGCAAGTGGGAGGTTGTTAGAGGTATGCCCTAAAACCAATCCTAAAAGGCATATCAATTTCATATTATATTAATTTGAAGGTATAACTTGTCGTATATATTTAAATATATATGATAAGGTCCATGAATAAATGATAAGAGAAATATGTTTCTCAAGTTGTTGAGATATGGAGACTCATTATTTCTCATACACATTTATTCTAAAAAGAAGTTCCTGCTCATAGGTTTATTAAATTGGATATTTAATAAACCGTTAAGAGTAGCACAGATTTAAACTGGCTCCAATGGGAGGATAGGTAGTCTTTCCTATCGGTGTAATGACACTGTAGTTAATATGTGGGTGCATGTTAGAGAACATGTACACTGAACTTGATCATCAAGAATATTCTTATGTTACGATTATAATCCTTAGACCTGAGGCACCATAGTTATCTTATACATAGGTCACTTGAGTTTAATAGTATCTCGTATATCCTTAACCATAAGGGTGTAATCGGTACTTATTGGCTCTAGTAGAGTTATGTATGAAGGTAAATTAGTGCGCAAGAAGGAATCATCACTTTCATCTTTGATGAGAGAGAATGTCAGGGTTAGTTCACAAAGATAGTTCTCAATGTGAAATCTGTGGCCACAGTGATAGGTGAATTGTGAAAGAGTTTCATCAGATTCACCTTATTGAGATTATACTTTGTAGAATATATAACAAGTTGTTAAGATAGAGTTTGACTTAATAACCATGCCCGATCATCTTAATAGCGACATTAGGGGATGAAGGATTAAGTAACATGAAGGGTTCACATAGTTCTACTATTCACCCAAACCTAGGGTACGTCATGATATGTTGCTAGATGTCACTCATGACTAGTGTAGGCCTAATGATAAGTGTTATCATTGAGGGCAAAATTGGAATCGTTCCCATTGAACCAAAAATAGAAACTTTCTATTTTAGGGAACATGAGATGTCCCGAGCCACTAGGGGTGTTCATCGGCCGGTTTGGTCGGTCTATACCTCATTTTATGAACCAAACCAATGACATCGATTTGAGGAAAATGAAAACCGTTAGGGACCGTGGCACTCATGAAAACCAACCAAAATAAGGCCGGTTTTTCGGCTTGGTCCGGTTGGTTTAATCGATTTTAATAAAGAAACATTTAGCACACAATATTGGAAAAAAGAATAATAAGATATAGTGATGCAATCAGGCAAATAACAAGATCATGAACAATAAATAACAGAAAATAAAGTGAAGGCAGCAGTGCAGCAGGCCAGAAATAGTGAGGAAGCAATCAGGCAAATAACAAGATCATGAACAATAAATAACAGAAAATAAAGTGAAGGCAGCAGTGCAGCACAGTAACAGAAAATAACAGCAATAAGAGTAAATTGAACCTACCTCAGGCCTCAGCTGAACGTGAGGCAGCACTGCAGCAAGCCAGCAGCTGGAGTTGGGAGCCCTCCTCGTGCAGCAGCTGAAAAGTATGTGTTTATCCACTTGTAAATCATTGGACATCAACCAAATTATATTTAGTACAAGATTCCCCACTGACTGCCTCTATCAGATATTTAGATGTCCACAGAAATTAATTAGGAGATTGTGCGTTATGCAGTATTTGAGTGCCCAAGTTGGATGGTGCAATACAATATATGAACCTAATCACTAAAATAAAAACAGAAA
>JAESVK010000580.1:314999-346881 GCA_017140935.1 Hamamelis virginiana | reverse complement strand
GTGTGTGTGTGTGTGTGTGTCAGTTTGTTCCTTTTTTTTTCTTTTCAATGTCAGGCTACTTTTTTTTTAATTTATATATATATAAACCTGTCAGATTATATGTATGGAAATATATATAAAAAAAAAACAAAAAACAAAAAAAAAATTTCATGGCTGGATATGTCATCCTATTTCCAATTTCTACTTTCTGCACAACATGGTGATTTAATCACTTCATGTCATCGTGATGGGGGCACTAGTTCTCAGCTTTGGGAGTGGTTTTATCAAACTGATGCCACCTATTTGTGTTATCTACAATGCCTCCAAGCAAATTAATGCTTCAGATTGATGCCACCTATTTGTGTTATCTACAATGCCTCCAAGCAAATTAATGCTTCAGATTTTGTCATCACTGGATTCGTGAATTATGCATGTGGATGGAAGTATATTAAAAAAATAAAAAAAATAAAAAAAGGATAGGGACAATAGAATTATAACAGAGTTGTGTTCTAAGGCTGCAAGGCATTGGAAGGGCCAGATTCTGATAGCAAGTGGTATTAAAAAAAAATTTGAAGGCCAGTGGATGGAGTTCGGCAGTGTCACCGTGAAAGTAAAGAAAAAAAAAAAAAAAGGGGTTAAATTAAAAAAAATAAAAAAAAAAAAAAAAAAAAAAATTAACTCCTGAAAAAAAAAAAAAAAAAAAAAAACAAATTGTAAAAAGAAGACAAAAGGTGAAGATGGCAGATTGTTCCAAAATGCATCATGTATTATATATGTGTGCTTATATATGTATATACACATGGGAAAGTTACCTGCTACACTTGTTCTGCCCTTCGGTACTTGGGAAACTTTAAATATTTTACTTTCATCGGTCATTCTTTTATAGGCAAGAGTACGATGGTCTCCTATTCCAATTAGAAATGTGTAATTGTTGATAGAATTGGATGTTTTGTTTGGATATTGATTGAAATCCGAACAAATCACATATTATGGATATTTATCTCTTCTTGATATCCTTATATGCAAGGATTATGAGTGGGCCAGACAATTAGAAATTTCTTTCTTGTTAAAATTCAAGACTTGATCATTTATCACACTTCAAATTTCTGTGTGCATGAACAAGTCTTGAAGGGGGCATTTGTAGAGATGGAAAATTTCTAGCCAATCACAAATTGCCACATGGCTTAAGCCAATTAAATCATGACCAATTAAAATACGTCATGTGCCATCAAATAGACCCACTAGGATACTCTAAAGGCAAATAAGAAATCGCCAAGTGTCCTATACAGGCTTAACAAATTACAATTAGCCGTGTGTTTTAAATCTGTGATTAAGTGGACAAATCAAATCTTGCCACCTATCACATTGGGCCAATTAAGGATAATTATTTAAAATTAATATTTATCCTTATCACTCATTAAATAAGGATAATTATTAATTTAATTATTTATCTTTGTCGTCCAAGTGGAGTAAACCAATCAAATGGCACCACATGGTCAAATGAGAATGCCTTCCAAATAATTGATATTTATCCTTACAAATTAATTAAATAAATAAGGATAAATATTAATTTAAATATTTATCATTGTCATCCAAGTGGAGTAAACCAATCAAATGGTACCACATGGTCAGATGAGGATGACTCCCAAATAATTAATATTTATCTTTATAAATTAAATAAATAAGGATAATTATTAAGAAGTCCATCCCTATCCAAACACTCTACTCCCTACCACTATAAATAGGGGTGGCCTCCAAAGGTTAAAGCACAACAATTCTGAAGCAAAGAAGCTCTCTCAGACTGAAGCATCAAAGCCCTGAAGAACTTCCCAAGCATCCAAACCTTCAAGTTGAAGATCAAGCATTAAGCCCTTCAAGTTGAAATCAAATCCTTTATCAAACCTTCAAGTAAAGATCCAAAGCCTTCAAGTTGAAAATCAAACTCCAAGCCTTTCAAATTGAAGATCAAGTTCAACAAGTCTTTAAACCCTTCAAATTCAAGAACACGTGATCATCACCATTGAATCGAGAAATCTACCACGAGAAGAATCAGAGGATTTTTATCTTTTGTAAAAGATCAACAGAGATTGTACTTCACATTTTTCAAATATAAATCAAAATCAACATTTGTCTACTCTCTTTTCGGTGTTTATTTAAAAGCACGAAATTTGTGTGTACAGTATGAAAGACACTTTTAACTTTTTGGATAATGTAGGTGCTAATTTATGATTGTCTATTTTAAGTATATTTGGAATTTTGAGAAGTATGGTTATTTTGAATTATGAAAAATATGGTTAATTTTTTAATTTTTTGAATCATGAGAAGTTTGCTTGATTTTTTGAATTATGAGAAGCATGATTAATTTTTTGACTTATGGAAGGATGAAATTATAATGTTTGTGGGTTATGAAAATAAGGTATATACCAAACACCATAAAACGTTTTCTAGAAATTGTGTTTTGGAAAATGATTTTTTTGTGCGTACCAAACATATGAAAACGTTTTTCAATTATTTTCAAGGTCGCTACCAAACACAGGAGAATGAGTCAGTTTTCCAGAAAATGTTATTTGAAAAATGAATTATTTTCCAAATAACGTTTTACGGTGAAACAAACGGAGCCTTAAAGAGAGAGTAAAAAATAGGTCCTCAAATTAATTTTTTTTTTTATTCTTCTTTATAAACTGAAAATTTCACATTTAATGAAAGTGAGAAGTAGTAGTAGTGAAGATGTTTAGACCAAAGATCACCATTGAAATCAAACAAGAGATGCAGCAAAAGCTCCGTACCTTGTTTGACAACATCAATTCTCCCATCTTCTAAGCATATCATAATGGGTAACATCCGTGAGAGAGCTAGGTTCTTGTCGGAATTATGCTTGAGTATTGGGTTTACGCCAAAATCACACAACAGCGGCAGTGCGAAGAGAGAGATAGAGTGGAAGAAGAACTCTTTTTTTGTTTTATTATACGACGAAAGCCTCTCCGTCATATTCTATTGCAATTCTCAGTGTTTTCATTAGAAAAATTTTTCAAATTTTTTTAGTTTTGCATTTCATTTTTATGAAAAATGTTTTCAGTTCGGACAACCAAACACGTTTTCAAACTAATTTTATTTTTCATTGAAAATGAAAATAAAAATGGAAAAAAATTTCACTAACCAAACAGGCCCTTATTTTCCTCAATTTTCCCATCTAACGACAGTACCGAACGTCGATTGGGTTGACCACTTGTCTTGTCGTCCAGTTCCGTAGCACTTTCTTCGCCACTTTTAAATTTTAATTAATTGAGCTGTCATAGCATTTTGCCCGCTCCTCCGATCCGGAAGATTATTCATACCCCCTGCAAAAGCTGTCCAAAACCCTTAAATTAGGGCTTTTGCAACTTTATTCCTTCTCACTCTATAATTCCAGAGAGAGAAAGAACACAGTTGAAGAAAATGGCAAACTTTATCATGAAATCCCTCACAAAATCACTATCACCTTGTGCTTATATATCTTCATCATCTTTGTTACAAATCCCTCACCGATCATACGCTAAGAAGAGCACTTCAGAAGTGAGAGAGATAGTTTCAGAACCAGAGGCAGGGAGATTTGAAGATTACGTCAAAGAAATTTCTTCGGGGATCAGTAGGCCGCTCTCTGAAATCCTCAAAGAACTCAACAAGAAACTTCCGGATTCTGTCGTCAGAGTCCGCGTGGAAGATGGGTTTTCCATCAAATACGTCCCCTGGTCTCAATAACTTTCTTTTCGCTTTTTCCTTCTGCTTCCTGAGGAAATGTAGGAAAAGAAAATAAATTAAAATACTCCTTTTGGTTGCTGAGAGAATATACAAAATGAAAAAGATATCACAGTTTTGTTTTCCATCATCAAGGACCGAGGAAAGCCAAAAATGAACTCTACTAAAAGAGAACAGCATTGGGTTGTTTACCTTTTTCTTTTTTTCCTTTTGTTTTCCTCATTTTCCTTAGCAACCAAGTAGATGGATTACTAATTAGATTTTAGCTCCAGTGTTTAGTATTTGGGAAGGCAGAGGCTGGCTTGCTATGTACTAATCATCATTTTTTATTTTTTGCGCAGGCATATTGTGAATCGGATTATGAATTTACATGCTCCTGGTTTGTTAAAAATCATCGTCTTTTTTCTTATTGAAGTGATTGCAATTGTATGTTAGTTGTTTAGTTTCAAAAATGTCTGATATACCCATTGTAGAATGGTCTGGGGAAGTTCGAAGCATCACTTATTCTGCTGATGGCAACTCTGTGTCCGTTGCTTACCGTGTAACACTCTATGGGACTGATGCAGAGGTAACATTTTACTTTATGCTTCATAGTATGGTTATCATTCATTAATTAGTTTTGGACTTTAAACTGGTGTTGATTTGGCTTGGTGAATTCCCATGAGATTATAGTGATGCTCTTAAATTTCTTCAAGTGACAATTATTATACATTGTTGCTGTCCCAATGTGCATTACCGCATATTGTACCATTCCTGCATATGCAGAAATTTGTATTACAAACAACCCTCTATTTGTGGTAATAGTTTACCCTGCTGTCATATATTGGGGGCTGCTGAAAATTTGTTTTGTGCTTAAGTCAGTTGAAGGCGTTCAAGCTTGGTTTTGGGTCATATTTAGGGGTGGCCATGGTCACCTGGCCACATAGGGTAAGCATGGTCATCCTATATAATACAATTAGGGCTGGAGCTTGGGCTTGAAGATGCTTAACTAGTATTTATTTTATGGCTATTTTATGTAAATATGCTATTTTCGTGTTAATAAATTTATAATTTTAGCTTAATAATGATTAGTTTACTTATTAATTTATATGGATTTCTTCGTACTGCCAGGCGGAGGTTATATAGTACCAACCCCCAGTTGTTTAAGAGAATCAGGCACACTTCAGCACTCGGTCAATAGCAACTAGTGTGGAATTTAGAATAATGTTTTAGATTTTAATCTTGCAGATAGGTATTTATGTTGTCCATGGAAGATACTTCACAAGGGTTCCTTGTTTTTTCTCCTCTCTAGCTGTAGCATGGGTAATGAGTCCAAGATTCAAGTGAAGGACCATAGGGGTGTAAATATTTCTTCAAAATGTCATTTTGTTGTCTCTTCCATTATCCAACAGCCAAAGTTATTCACTCTTTGAACAGTAATCATTGTTGGTGTTTCAATTATTTTATAGCCCCTTAACGACCATGAACCTGGTGAGCTGTTTGGTATCCTTGAGCTAGCTAGAGATATCTATCTTTCTCATTACAGGCCTTATGTTAGGTGATGGAGCTTTTTCTAATTACTCATTGTCCTTTCTCCAATTTGGGAAGGAAATTTACTTTTTAGTCTTAGTGGGTTTTAATTAGGTTACTCCACAAATTTAATTATTGCTTGAATTTTTTTTTACAAAGGGTTCTGCTAGAAATTATGGTAAATTTGGGATTTAATATGTTTCAACCTCTCTTGTTGGACTTTCATATTTTGCAATAAAAGCATCCCTTTTGTTCTCACGCTAAGGGATTAGGTGTCAATTTTTAATTTGCACTTTCATTGCCCAAAACCAACACTAGATAGGTCGTCCACCCACGGAAGTGATAAAAAAACTGATGGATTCTCTCTTTGCAACTCTGGTCAAATTGATATTGGGCGCATCTTCAGGGATCACACGGGCCAAATGATTTTTAATTTTTGCAAGCCATCTCGTTGGGAAGGCAACATTGAGGTAGAAATTATTTTTTTGGAGAATAAAGCATTGCAGTGAAGTGTTGGTGATGTATGAATAAATGGCATTAAGGTTGAAATTTTGTTGGAGATAAGTCATTGCAATCACATGCTAGTGAGGTATGAAATAAGTACCACGTGATCTCACCATAAGCTTCCATTAGAATTGTGGGTTTAGGTGATATTTTGTTACAATTCTTAGTTGATTGGGATTTGAATTTCTCTCCATTACATCTTTTATATACCCTCTGAAGGGTCTATCATATCAGCCCACATTTGTGTCGAATAAAATCCTTGATTTTCAGTCATTTTGGGCTTGATTTTCACTTTGGGAGAGTCTTCTTGACCCGGTTCCCACATCATGACTGAGGTGACTCTTTTACCTTTAATTGGGTGAGCAAAGGGTGAATCTTTGGTCCTTTGGTGATATTCTCAACTTTTAAGGAAGTTTGTTGTTATTTTGCGGCTTATTTTGCCTCTCTTAATTCAAATATCTCCCGTGTGCTACCTTTCTATGTAGAAGTTGATTCCTTAACTTATTGGGTAATTACCATGAGGGAAACATTTTGTGCTCAATTTGACCCTCCTCGTTGACTGATGCTTCTCTCTCTCTCTCTCTCTCTCTCTCTCTCTCTATATATATATATATATATATATATATATATATATATATATACACACTAGAAATGCACCACGTGTGTTGCACGTGTAAATTTTTGCAGAAAAAAATATTTTTAAAATATCAAATATAATGTGAGGAATATAATTAAGATGAAGTACATATTAATTTACTAAACTATAAAATTTTCATATTATACTTTTTTTTTTTTTAAAAGTACAAAAAATATTAGCAAAAATATATTTATTTTTGTATTGGAAATAATAAGAAATATAAAGTAATTTATTTGGTATTTTATAGTAATTAATTGTTTGAAAAATCATGTTTTATCTAGAAATGAATTAGAATTTGAATGAAATTTAATTTAATTAAGAATTTTTTATTTAGTAGAATTTCATATTAACAAAATTTTATTGATGAAATTCAGTGAGATTATGTTTGAAAAATTGAGTTAGACTTAAAAATAAATTAATATTCACAAATAATTTTAATTTATTTTTATTAGAAAGCCTATTTATTGTGATGGGTGGAATTTTAAGGGACAATGTCTATTTATGTGATTTTTCAATTATATAGGGATATTTTGGTCAATCAAAAGATTTTCCCACATTCACACTTTTATATATAGTATAGATTTATATATTCTTGTTTTTCATGTGAGCTTGTTCTCTAAAGGACTTATGGTCTTTCTTTGATTCTTCTTTTTATTTGCTCAAATAGAATTGGTTTGTCTTATTAAAATAAAGAAAAAATAGGACTAGGACAGTAATAAATCAACATCAAGGTAGTATATATGATTTATAATACTCCTCCAAGGTTAGGACTTAAGGCATACCGTTTCAGTGTAATCATTGTCCGTTTTAAGTTAGCCAATGTACAAATGTTAAGAGTTAGATAAATGACTAGAGATGGATGTAGAGAAGCGGTAACTTTGCTCAACAAGAATCCATAGTTTTATGTACCTGTTTTGCTGACTTTGGAAATCTCTCTAAAACATTGAATTTTCAAATATATTTTATTCAATATTGAAAAAGGGCTCCAATAACTACATTTTAGATTCTCCCAACCTAATAGAGCAAGTCAAGTATCGATGGTGGGTCCAAAATGATCTCTAATAATTCTCTAAATGCCTAATCAATCCAGATTGCCCAACGGGCGTTTATCAAAATGAAGCATATGAAACCATAAGGATTAAGGGAAGGAAGCCAAGTGCCAACAAAGCATCTACAAATATATAGAGATTTGGTTTGTAATGTACTCAAAAAGGACTACTTATAGAAAGAGGATGTTTAAGGTGTGCTTTATGGAGGTTTAGATATATATATTTTAATAAAAAGATTATGTATGTTGGAGGAAGTTGGCTGTGACAACCAATTTTCATTAAATAAAGAGTAAGGCAATCATGATAGTGCCTTCATTGCCTTGGTATGAACTCTTCTTTAAATACTCATTGCTTCAGCGTGGAAACGGAAGCACATGCCATGTCGTCGTGTTTGGCACCTTCGGATTATGTCATCCTGTTTGGGACCTCTGGACCATATCATCATGTTTGGACATCTGAATAATCCAATTAGTAAAAGTTTAGAGGTTCGCCCCCCCCCCCCCCCAAAAAAAAAAAAGAAAAAAAAAAAACCATTAGGATTTGAGAAAATGCTCTGATTAAAGTTCAGAGGGTAATGTTATTCAACATAGTTGAAGGAGAGATAATGCAGACCAACACTGAATATGACCTTTGTGTTCTTTATCCAATTATTGGGTGTGTTCTTTGAAACTTGTGTCTGATTGTACAAATATAGGAGCCCAATGGAAGCTCATAATAATTGAACTTAATAATAGCCTTTCCCTTAAATAAAATTTGGAGAAACAATGAAAGTTGAAAAATGGAACTCATGTTTGCATCATCTTCTTGTTGGCTTCAGCAATGTTGTTCCTTGAAGGTAGATTGATTTATTCTTTGTTTGAATACTTCTGAATGAATTTTAAGAGTTCTAGTGTAATTTGATAGTTAGTGGAGAAGAATCATCTATACCAACAATTGTTACCAATGTTCATGAATTATTAATGAAGTTCAAGGTGGTTATTGAACTTCCTTTGGAAAGGAAAATTATGATCTTGGATACTTAGAGATTGGCTATTAATTTAAAGTGGGGTGAGTGGACATAGTGATGATTTGGCATCATGCTTTGTGTGGGGACCCACTTCTAGCCCAACCTATGTGTTTCGCATTGCCTAAAATACGATGGAGCGCAATGGCATATATAAATGCTTTGAAAGTAAGGGGACTATCACTTAGAATTTTGAGTTTTATTAGGAGTCTTGATTGCTGGGAGAGAAACTTTCTAGCACATTAATTATTTTGGTTGAACATTTGAAAAATTCATGACTCATGCTTATCTACATCTCAAAACATGGAGTAGAATTTAATGGACATTGGAAAAATATTTATTAACGAAAAATATATGGTTAAATTAAATGATGTTTGTATCAACGGGGATGAGTTTTTAGAAAACAGTATTCGAGACTATGATGATTTCTAGATGATTATCTAGTTCAAAGTGTAGTGTGGTTTTAGGATGATGTTTGTTACTAGGCACCTATGCATTCCCAATTATCAATTGAAACCAATGATGCGCATGACATGGACATAGCCCATAGGACACGAATATATTGACATGTCAAATTATTGAAAACAAGAAACAAACACGGTCGGGTTACAAAATTATGATTGTTAATTATAGTTTGGATAATAGCCATTTTAATGTTTTTATTTATTTCAGAATGACAAAGAAAAACAGTGTTCGGAACATATCTTCTATGTGTCTAACGAGTGTTGGCGTAGTGTCTTTTGAGTGTTTGAAATTAATAAGTTCATTTTAAGCGTGTCTGATGTGCCCAAGAAACATATCTGTCTATGCTTCTTAGAATAGAACATTGCGGTGTTTTGTTTTTTGGTCATTAAGATGCTTCAAAAAGTAGGGGAAGAAGTGTCTTGAATAATGAGATAAAAATGGGCTTTACTGATTGAGAAATTAAGATTAACACCAAATTCATATGTTTAATGGAAATTTCATGGATGTCATGTAAATTTGATAGTATGCTTTAATGTAAATGGAAATGCTATTTGTACCAATTCATGTGCCATGCTAACTTGACTTGCCAGGTTTGTAATGTAAAAAGATTTGAAAAAACTGCCAAGTGAGCATCTCAAGTGAGTTGGTGCAAAATTTAGTTCAAATATTAGAACTCAATTTAAATTTTAAAATTCATATAAATGTTTGATTTGCCTTTTGAAACAATTTACCACTATCTAAATTAAGAATCCAATATTAACAAAGGTTCGGATAGTTTTAGTTGTGGACTGAAATTCAAGAAAAATATTTAAAATTGATAACTTAAAGATGCATGTATAGTTTAGAGTTCATCAGGATGTTTAGGGTTGATGTTTGGGGTAAGTGCCCACCTTTTGTCCACACATTCATATTGTATTATTTGTGCAATAGTGGAACGCAGTAATGTTTTGTTATTGAGATGCTTCTTTTTTATTTATTTATTTTTTTTATAAGCAACAATTTTATTAGAGAAAACAAAGAGGACAAGAAGTCCTACTTACAAGAGAAGAAGGAAAGAGAACCAAAGAAAACAAAGAGAAGAAGAAACAATTCAATGATTACAAATCGCTACCCAATTACCCCTCAAAACAAATAGTGAAACACCCTTAAATTCTCTAGTTACCGAGACCCACAAAGAAGTCAAGAAACAAATCTTATCCCACATACTTTCAACATGCGAATTTTTATCTTCAAATATCCTAGCATTCCTCTCAAGCCAAATAACCCAAAAAGTTGCCAAGACAAAACACTTCCAAACAATGGAAGCTCTTAATGAATACCCAAACACCTTAAAGTCAATCTTCATCAAAAGAGAAGCATGTCGAGGCGCAACCCAACTCACATTACCAATCTGAAATAAATAACACCATAACACCCTGGCTATCGGACAGTGCAAAAATAAATGATCAATACTCTCTTCCTCAGCACAACACATTACACACCACTGTAGAGAAATATACAAACCTAACATTCTCCTTCGAAGAAGGTCATTGGTATTGATTCTTCTATGAGCCACTGACCAAGCAAAAACTTGCACTCTAAGGGGGACCTTCACTTTCCAATTAAGCTTTGCAGGACCAAAAAGAGGAATTGAAGAGTCATCACACAAAACATCAAATAAGGATTTACAAGAAAAGGATTTTAAAGGATGTAACACCCAGCCTCTCCTATCAACAATCAAAGGGTTCAAATGAAAACCATCAAGAATAGCCAGAAGAGAAGAAAGTGAAGATTTCTCTAGAGATAAAGGAATAGTATGATATCATTCTTCTCTCTAAGGAGGATTTAAATAGTACATGGGTAGTTACATATAAGGAAACAAAATAATATGCAAATCAATCAATCCCTATGTATAAGCCTATAACTATGCCAATTAATAAGTCAACAACTAATTACAGCTAATTATATACAATCAAATATACAGTTGTCAACACTACCCCTCAAGCTGGAGAATAAATATCTCGGATTCCCAGCTTGACAAGATTAGAGTTGAAATCTCTGCTTGAAACTCCCTTTGTTAAAAAATCAGCAAGTTGATCTTCCGTTTTCACATATGGAATACAAATCACACCTTCAGTCAACTTCTCCTTGATGAAATGTTTGTCAATCTCAACATGTTTAGTCTGATCATGTTGTACAGGGTTATGAGCAATACTGATGGCTGCCTTATTATCACAATAAAGCTTCATGGGACCCTTATAAGTGATCCCCAATTCTTCTAACAAGATTTTCAACCACATTAATTCACACACACCATGGGCCATAGCCCTGAATTCAGCTTCAGCACTGGACCTGGCTACAACTGACTGCTTTTTACTCCTCCAAGTAACTAGATTGCCACCCACAAACGTGCAATACCTTGTAGTTGATCTCCGATCTGAAATAGAACCTACCCAATCTGCATCTGTATAGGCCTCTATTGCAAAGTAATCATGCTTTGAAAATAAAAGGCCTTTCCCAGGTGCCGATTTCAAGTATCTGAGTATCCTTTCTACTGCCTGCATGTGAACCTTACGTGGCTCGTGCATGAATTGACTAACAACACTCACTGCTTAGGATATATCAGGTCGTGTATGAGTCAAATATATCAGCTTTCCAACCATCCTCCTATATCTTTCCCCGTCAACAGGTGTATTATTTGTCTGTTCGCCCAATCTGTGATTTTGTTCCATAGGAGTCTCCACAGGCTTGCAAGCTAACATCCTTGTTTCAGGATCAAGTACATACTTTCTTTGTGAAACATAGATTCCCTGTTTTTAACGAGCCACTTCAATGCTTAGAAAATACTGCAAGACACTTAAGTCTTTGATTTCGAATTCTTCTGCCAAATGCATCTTTAGTCTGCTAATCTCCTCGGTATCGTCCCCTGTCACAATTATATCATCAACATAGACAATAACAATTGTAATTCTACCCCCCCAAAGTCGAAGGAATAGTGTATGGTCTGCTTGACAAGGACGATATCCAAACTTTTGCATAGCTTGTGAAAATCTTCCAAACCAAGCTCTAGGAGACTGTTTCAAACCATATAATGACTTTATCAATCTGCACACTTTCCCTTTATTAGATTTTTCACAACTTCCCGGAGGAATATCCATGTATACTTCCTCCTTTAAATCACCATGTAGGAAAGCATTCTTCACATCAAACTGCCGAAGAGTCCAATCCATGTTAGCTGCTAAAGATAAAAGGACCCGAATAGTGTTCATCGTTGCAACTGGAGCAAATGTCTCCTGGTGGTCAATTCTATAGGTTTGGGTATAGCCTTTTGCCACCAATCTTGCCTTATATGTATCAATTGTTCCATCTGCCTTATGTTTTATGGTGAATACCCATTTGCAACCAACAGTTTTCTTCCTTTTCGGTAACTCCACTAACTCCCAGGTATTGTTTTTTCGGAGAGCTCTCAATTCCTCAGCCATTGCCTCTTTCCACTTGGGATTGTTCAATGCATCATGCAATTTCTGAGGAATAGATACTAATTGTTCAAAATGATCAGTCTACTGCCCCGGTGACAGGTAATCCTGAGGAAGAGTCTGTTGAACATCTTCCTTCTTTGGTTGATAATAGTTTTGTTGACCCTAATATCAACCAAAGAAGGAAGATGTTCAACAGACTCTTCCTCAGGATTAATCGTCACCGTGGCAGTAGACATTGCTCAAGAGGAGCCTTTTTTCTTCTTGAATATACCAACATATTTTGCTCAATTGTAGAACTGCTTTCTACTTCATTCTTTTCATTGTTTTTATTCTCACTCTCTAATTCCAACAAGGGCACAACATGAGACTTATCTTCACTACTAAAGGTCTCCAAGAGAAGTCTCAGAAGCAAGATGAGAAAAATAAGCACGGTCCTCATGAAAAGTAACGTCCATAGAGACAGAATTTCCTGGAAAGAGGATGATAGCACTTGTAACCCTTTTGGGTAGTAGAATAACCTAGAAAGACACATTTCAGGGAACGGGGGTCAAGCTTACCACTATGATGAATATGAACAAAGCATGTGCAACCAAAGACTCGAGGAGGAAGACGGTTAATCATAGAAGGCAAGCAAGAAGTAGTGAGAACCTGAAGAGGAGTTTGAAAGTAGAGAACTTTGGACATCCTATTGATTAAATAGGCTGCCGTGAGAACAGCCTCCCCCCAATAAAGTTTTGGTACTGCCATGGAAAATAGCAAAGAACGAGCCATTTCAAGAAGATGGCGATTTTTTCGTTCGGCTACTCCATTCTGTTGAGGGGTATTGGTGCAGGAATTTTGATGGATAATGCCATGATCAGAAAAGTAGGATTCAAGACTAGAATAGGTGTATTCACCCCCATTGTCTAAACGGTGAATTTTTATTTTTAAATTGTACTGTGTATAAATCATCTGGTAAAAGGATTGAAAAATAGGGAAAACATCACTTTTGTCCTTCATCATATAAACCCAAGTAAGCTTGGAGAAATCATCAATAAATGTGACAAACCATCTATGACCTGACAAACTAATCACACGAGAAGAGCCCCAAACATCACTGTGAACAAGAGCAAAAGGAATGACACTTCTATTCATACTTAATGGGAAAGAAACACGGTGATGTTTAGCAAGTTCACAAGTTTCACATTGAAATTGAGAAACATCAACACCAGAAAACAATGAAGGAAACAATTTCTTTAAATATAAAAAAGATGGATGTCCTAAACGTTTGTGCCATAACTAAATTTCATTGGATGAGCTAGTGGTGGATTGAACAAAATGAACTGAGGTCGAACCAGCTGGTACATCCAAGAGATAGAGGCCACCTTTCTCGCTACCACGACCAATCGTCGCCCCCGTGTGGAGATCCTGAAATACACAATGAGTGTCAAAGAAAGTGACAGAACAATTTAAAGTTTTAGTGAGTTGGCTGATTGATAACAAACTATTAGACAATTGAGGGACATGGAGAACATTAGAAAGAGGCAAAGAATCAGAAAGAGAGATCGAGCCTTCCCAGTCACAGGAGTTGGTGAACCATCAGCAGTTGTGACACAAGATTTGCTAGGAGATGTGTAACAAGAGAAAAGAGTGAATTTAGAGGTCATGTGATCAGTTGCTGCCCCTGTATCTATAACCCAATAGTCCGAGGAAGACTTACCGATGCATTAAAACAACAACCAAAGTTACCTGAGGAGGTGGCGAGAGAACTAGAAGCCCTTTTAGATTCTTTAGCAGATAGTATACGAGCACACTCATTTAATAGCTGTTCCATCTAAGCAGATGAAAACTGAGCAGTAGGTTGATTATTACTCTGGTCACCATAAGAGATATGATGGGCCTTGGAGCCCGAGCGACCTCCCTTCCTTCCTTCTCCCTTGTTGCCATCACCCTTTTCACCCTTCTTGCTAGGCCACCAAGGTGGATAACCATGGAGTCTAAAACATTTCTCCCTCACATGTCTAGTCTGATTTCAATAATCACAGACCAAAGAATATTTATCATCATATTTGGCACTTTTAGCAACATCACCAGATGCTATAAAAGGCAAAGGAGTAGACTGATTCATTGGTGATGTCCGAGATGATGGCATAAACATAGCAAATCCTTTAAGAGAAGGTGGCGTAATCATGGCAGATTGCCTGAGAGCTTGGGCACGCACATAAGCATAGGCTTCACGCAAAGAAGGAAAGGGATCCTTTCCAAGTACTTGAATTCTTACTTGATCCAAATCTGGGTTAAGACCATCGAGAAACTCAAAAGTACGCTCCTTCTCAATTTGTTTGTTCAACATAGAAGCATCAACAACATATTCCATCTCACATGGTTGGTAATAGTCGAGTTCTTGCCACAAAGCTTGGAGTGCATTGAAATATGCCTCCAATGTCTTACCCTGCTGAGTATTGTCATGAATCCGACGCTTCAACTCATAAATCTGTGCATCATAGCCTCCTACAGAATAAGTTTGAGCAACTGCATCCCATGTAGCCTTGGCAGACTTGAGACGCATATACCCTGGACTAAGTTCAGGGGCCATAGTTTGCAGAAGCCATGATCGTAGCATTGCATCCTCTTCAACCCATGTCGTAAAAGTTGAATCAGTTGTCGGCGGTTGTACTTTTTCTCCAGTCAAATATCCCAACCGGCCTTTGCCAGTAATGTACAATCGCACAAAGTGGGACCAAGCTAGATAATTTGTGCCATCAAGTTTATGAGGCATCAATTGGACATTCATAAGGTCTTGATGTGGGGTAGTAGAGGTGGGTGGATGAGTCACGAGAGAGTGAGATTCAATCGTTGGTGTTTTTGAGTTGTCTTCCATTGGACAAAAGAAAAAACAGCAGCAAGTTTACGTGGTTTGGTTTGGGAAGGCTGATTAGGGTTGAAGTAAACCCTAAAAAATAAGGATTTTAAAATTCCTCTGTAGAGCGCTCTGATACCATGAAGATTTCTCTAGAGATAAAGGAATAGTATGATATTATTCTTCTCTCTAAGGAGGATTTAAATAGTACACGGGTAGTTACATATAAGGAAACAAAATAATATGCAAATCAATCAATCCCTTTGAATAAGCCTATAACTATGCCAATTACAATAAGCCAACAACTAATTACAGATAATTATATACAATCAAATATACAGCTGTCAACAGAAAGCTCAACCATCTCCCTATCATTAAGATTTCTAAAGAAGTGAAAATCCCAAGAAATTGGAAAGGAAAAAGAAACCACTAAATTAGCTATTGGGGCATCATGAAGAAATGAGAGATACAACCTTGGAAACAAAGAGGCAAAGAATGCTCACCTCTCCAGGATCCTCCCAAAACCTAACTCTAACCCCATTTCCAACCGAGAAGGAAACATAGTTCAAGAAGATGGGAAGAATTTGGGAAATACCTTTCCAAGGGCTATGAAAAGTCACCTCTCTACTCACTTTAACATCCCAACCATTATCTTGCAAACCATACTTACTCTTGATAATTTTGTGCCATTGAGATGCTTTGAAAGAATGCTGTAAAGCCACTCGATGATGAGTCAAGGGGCAGATCATTATAGAATGGGAGTTGGATGCTTAAACTTTCTACCTAATATTCTTGTCTAGGGTGGGGTTTCATTATTGGTACCGGTGGAAGATAAATCACTTTAGATGCAAGGAATGAAAAGATATTTTTTTGCTCTTTTCTTTTCTTTTTTCCAAAATTCCTTTACTATGTTATATATCCTTTATGTGGCAAAATTTTTATTGGTATGCCTCCATATTAAAAGGTTGCTTTCATCCATTTGGGTGGCCTCCCTCAATGAGATACTCCTAGTGGATAATCTTCCATGGTTTAACT
The DNA here is from genome assembly GCA_017140935.1 of Hamamelis virginiana. Taxonomy (NCBI): domain Eukaryota; kingdom Viridiplantae; phylum Streptophyta; class Magnoliopsida; order Saxifragales; family Hamamelidaceae; genus Hamamelis; species Hamamelis virginiana. The sequence continues at coordinate 330,668 of JAESVK010000580.1, read as the reverse complement.
TCATAAATTCCGTGCCAAACTTTTGCCTTTTATTATAGATACAGCGGTCAGTTGATTCATTTTTGGTTTTGAAAGAGTGAGCCAAGATTTTAACCGTATATGCTCCAGCTTCAGATCCCACATTAGAGACTCCTTTAAAATTATGAACACTGAATGATTTTAAGCTTGATTTTTGATGAATCTCTGTGATTTAAAAGATTTGATACTCGGTAAACTATTGAATCGCCTCCTTTTCCTATAAATGCCTCAGTTTTACGGTCCATTTGTATTTGTTAACCATTGATGGAATATTTGCTGTCCTATGTATTTGAGCTTTTTGCATTATAATTACGCTGTTTTCATTTCAATTCCTTTGATATTTCCTATGTTTAATAGAAATGTTTCATTTATTTATTTGTTTGTTTCTTTTGATGTGGTCTGAAAAGTTGACGGACCCCACCCCCCCCTCCTTTTTCTTTATTTTTTAACCTTATAGTTTTGAATGACAAAAATAAAATACTAACACATGCTCTAAAAGGTGATTGCTTGAGCCAAGGTGTAAATATCTTCAGTTATGCCTCATGTTTACCCTTCTATAAAATGACAATTTATTATAAAACAAGGATTTTTTTTTTTTTTGGGGGGGGGGGGGGGGGGGGGGGGGGGAGAGAGAGAGAGAGAGAGAGAGAGGAATCTTCAGCCTCCATGAGGGGGTATTGCAAAGTAGGAGAGAACAAATGAAAACGATAAAAAGGTTAAAGTAAGCCATATTTAATCATTTTAAGTTTATTAGCATTGGGATTAAAACTAGTTAATTTCTGGCTATGAAAAAGAAAAATAAAGATGCCAATGTAGAAAGATGGGAACTAACTTGAATTGCTTCACTTCCATTTTAATATCCACCAGATATATAGGGAGTCAACTGGGACTGCTTCAGTAAAGGACACAGGCTACGGAGATCCTGTGCAAAAGGCTGAAGCAATGGCGTTTCGTCGCGCCTGCGCACGATTTGGGCTTGGGCTTCATCTCTATCACGAGGATATGTTGTAGAAACACAATTGGCTTTTGTTACGACGGTCAATTTTGGCTCTTGCTGTTGGGAGGATGCCGGCAGTCAATTTTGGATCTTGTTGGGAGGATGACACAGACCAGAGTAACATGGTAATTCATGGGAAGATTTGAGGTTAGTGTTTGTTGCATGTAATTGTGATAGAAGCCTAGATTCTTGTATTTAAGTCAGCAGATGCAGCAATTTATGATAAGATTGCAGTCTGCAGACAGCACACAGCACAGGGATGTGCAATTTTCCTTTGCATGTTAGAAAATATGGTTTTGTTAATTATGCAGGTTTAGATTGTCTATTGTTGAATATTAAGATCTTTACTGGGCAACTAATTTAGTAATTTTGGACTATTCGAAGAAAGATCCACCTGCATTCATGCAAGAGACGGTAATCTTTATGGTATCATAATTAAGCAGAACATGTGAAAAAGACCTTCAGATGCATTAACGTAGTGTGTGAATACCACTAGACATTCACTCCATTTAAAATTTCGTTTCTTTGTTATTTTTTGCCTCAGCTTCTTGTATTAAAAATTTGCTTCTTGATAATTAATTGTATTCGGATTTGTTTCCCTAAAAACACCACGTATGCTGGTCCTCCGTCCTCCGTCTATAAATTTTCATTTTTCCAAAAAGATAAAGAATTATGAATAAAAAGAAAATAGGGTGATTTCATTGTCACCATGTAAATTACTCCTAGCGCCCACCAATTAATGTTATTTTTTATTATTATTGTACCCCACCTGTACAATTACTATTCAGGACAATTTTAAATAAATAAATAAATAAAATAAACAAAACTACTTCCTACACCCACCATCATTCCATAGGCCTTAATCTCACAAACCTTTATATTCTCATAATCACTACCTAAAATCTATAAACAAATAAGGTATTTGTTGATTCCTTATTTGTTGATCAATGGGCAATGAATTGATCGTATGCAATTATCCAAAAAAAAAAAAAAAAAAAAGAATTGATCATGTGGGATGATTCTAATAATGAAAAGATATATTTTTTAAAGTATGCTATAATTTTTTTAGAAGTTTTTTTATTTCATGTTCATGCTTTTATTCGGTCCTATACAATTGAATATCAAACAATGTTCATAAATGACAGATTGAATATCTTATTGTATTCAGTTCCCTAATTGAAATATAAATATGTTCATCAATGTCTATCGAACATTATAGAATGTTCATTATGTGCGGGTAGAATATCGCCATATGTCTAATAGGGTTCGGCCATACATATTACTCTGTTCAATCATCCCGACCGAACAAATAGGCATCTTCATCAAGGGTTATTGAACACTTTCAATTTGGACGACGATTGTAGGAGATGAATGAAGAAACCTAGAGAAAATATGATGAATTCCGCAACATGGGTTGTAAAGACAATATAAGAGGCGGATTTAAAAAAAAAAAAAAAAAAAATGAAACTTAGTTGAGTGAAGAATAAAACGTTTATGTTATTTTTATTTTATTTTATTTTATTTTGTTTATGTGGTCATCATGTGAGTGCCAAAAGTAATAAATATTTTAAAATTAATTGAGTTGGGTTATTTTGAGTATTATGAAGGGTGTAGATAGTAAAAAAATATATTTTAAAATTCAGAAAATTGGCCAAAGGTCCTCCTTTATACTATTTTCATGCCAAAAGTCCTCTCAAAAGATCCTTTATGCCAAAAAAGTCATTTGACATGAATTAGACAATACATCTCCTTCCTAATTACCTTCATTGCCACCTACACCCCAACCCCTGAGTTCACTACGCTGGAACTTTGGATTCACTACACCGAAATCTCGGGTTCACTACGCCAGAGCCCCATTTCACTACGTCGGAAAACTTATTTCACTATGCTGGAATTCTGAGTTCACTATGCTGGAGCCCATTTCACTATGCCAAAAAATGCATTTCACTACGCCAATAATACATTTTTTTTTATGCCGAAAAACGCATTTCACTACGCCGAAAATGCGTTTTGCTATATCAGAAATGCATTTCACTACATATTCTTTATTCATTTTCCATTTTCTTTCCAAAAGTTTTCTCAGCAACCAAACTAAAAAACAAAAAACCAAATTAAAAAAAATATATATTTTCCTTCATTTGCTCTCTCTCTCTTCCTCTTATGTGTTAGAATTCAAAAACCCAATGTCACATAAGAAAGAAGAAGAAGATAACGATCAAGCGTTTTTTAGATCGGTCAACGCAGGATCCTTTGCAACTGAGAAGAATAAATTAATTGTGCCGTTGTTGATCCGCGCTACTGCTGCTACTACAGTTTCAACGGGTATCTCATGGCGATCAGCAACAATGAAGATGGTCGATTCGCAGGGGCGGAGCTAGAGGTAGGCTAGGGGGTGGCATGGCACCCCTTGGTTTTTGGAAACCCCTTATGTATTTTATACATTGTATAATATATTATATTATTTATATATATTATATGTGTTAATAAATAAGATGGCAACCCCACTCCCTCCTCTGAACATTTGAAAAGTTTATATACAAAATATTATATTAAGTCAACATACGTTTATATAAGGTTATGCAAGTATGAGACTAATAGATAATGGGATACATATTTTGAAAAATTAACCGTCGGATTATATACTATACTTATGCATGCCGTGCCTGCCAAAAATCACAGTGATCTAATGGTCGGTTTCTTAGAAATGTCCCTAAGAAAAAACTGTAATATTTTTAACGGCCATAGTTTTAATAGTCTATATTTTGAGATTTTGACATTGGATTACTGTGATTTTTGGCAGGCATAACATCCATAAGAAGAATATCTAATCCAATAGTTAGTTTTTCAAAATATGCATCCCACAATTATTTATTAACTTCATACTTACATAACTTATGTAAGCATACTCTACTAGATCGGGACGGTATATGTGTTTATATATATATATATATATATATATATATATTACTCTTTGTATATATATTTTTTATATTTTTTTTGGCTGAATAAATATTATTTTACTTTTTGCAAATAAATTTAATCTCAAATCTTAATATATTTCTTATACTTGAATTTTAAAAGCTTCCTTTTCAAAATTTTGGCACTCAAAAATAAAATTCTGGCTCTGCCCCTGTCGATCCGCAACCTGAGATGGAGATGATATGCATTGGAGACTACATCAAGCTACGCCAGAGATGAAGACGATCTATACTGATCTGTGGAGAAGACAAAGCTTGCCTGAAATTCATCAATTGGTCTCAGGTGATTTATGTGATGTTCAGATCTCAAAGCCCAAAAATTAGCGTCAATTGGATTTCTATGATGTTCAGATCTCATGGTGATTTCGGATTGAAGACTTTTTTCAATTGGATTTTAAGGTCTCCGCGGCGCCGACTCAAAGCCCAAACATTAGCATCAATCATGGATGTCTGGGATCAATGCATAATGCATTGATTTGCCTTTGCTTTTTAATTTCACGAAGCTTCTGGAATGCTAAAATCCTCAGTATACTCTGTAATGGCTGTTCGTCTATCCCGTGTAGGGATATCAACGGGGCGGGTTTGGGACGGGTCACCCTTTTCCCAACTTCGTCCCATTTAAGAAAATCCCATCCCATTATTGTCCCAAACCCGTGACGGGTCAGGATTTGGAATCCCATTCCCGTCCCAATTAAAAGACCTCATCCCATTACCGTCCCGTCTCATTTATTATTTTCTTTATACTTTTCTCAATTTTCTCAATACCTAAATAAATTACAAAATACATCGATGAACATTAAAGATAATTGTTACTTCTAAGAGTAAAATAAATTTAACCCCTTAAGGGGCATGATTGAAATTTCATTTTATTAAGGAGAAACTTAATTGTATAATATCTATAAAATAAATATAATAAAAATACATAAACATATATAATCGAGGCGGGGCGGGTTTTTAAGCCCTCATCCCAAACCCTATAGGGTTTTCAAAAAAAAATCCCAAACCCGCCCCTAACCCTATTAAGATGACCCCAAACCCTTCCCAATAGGGTAGAGGGGCAATTCTAGTATGGAAAAAAGATAATTTTAAAATTTGGGACTTAATATATTAAAATCACATTAAAAATGAGTCATTAAAAATCCTAAATGAGGACTTTATGCAAGAAAGGTCCCTAAAATGGGACTTTTGGCCAAATTTTCCTTTAAATTTTCATTGTTGGGTAAAGATTGCGAGTGAGTGCCGCTAAAAATATACATGGTGGCAGTAGAATCATCCAAGAAAATATTACTATTGTTAACCAATAACCTTGTAGCCTAAGTAATATCTATTTTCTTTTTACAATAAGGAGGCTGGGATACAAACTTGATTTCACTTGTTGCAAAAAATTAGCGTGGGAGGACCACACACACACTATGTATTTCTTCTTGGGCTTGGAAAGTTGAAAGATTTCAAATATATATATAATTTTGATTAGATAAGGATGTTGTTATCTATATTTGCGGTAGCCCATTCTCTCTGCGAGCTATAGGATAGGCATTTTGAAAAACCGGCTATTGGATTAGACGGTCTACTTATGCATATAATGTCTGCCAAAAATTATAGTGACCCGACAATCGGTTTTCAAAATATGGTTTATGAAACATTCTGAAAATATTTACCATTAGAAGGTATAACAATTAATAGAAATGTTAGTGGCACTCCACCATTAGCCATTTTCACTCCACCCTTTTAAGTTTTATACTTTAAATGACCCAAATGTCCCTTATTTCAAAGCTTATTTCCACATGAGAAACTCAGGTGACCTCTGTTGGGGCAACTACAGAGCATATTTTGAAAAATTGGCTATGAGATTAGATTTCCCACTTATGAATGTCACGTCTACAAAAAAATTACGGTGATCAATGATTGGTTTTTTTTAAAAATTAACTATGAGAAACTGTGAAACTAAAACACAAAAAAAAAAAAAAAAAAAAATTACATTTTTTAATTTTTGACATTTTTGAAAATCGACCGTTGGATCACTATGATTTTTTTGTAGACATTACATTCATAAGAGGGGAATCTAATCTAACGGTTGATTTTTCAAAATATTCTCTGCAACTGTCCCAACATAAATCACCTGATGTAACTTTGCATCAAGTATGGTTTCCCATATGCTTAGGAGAAATAAGCTTTCAAATAAGGGGCATTTGTGCCATTCAAAGCATAAAACTTAAAAGGGTGGAGTGCAAATGGCTAATGGTGGAGTACCAATAACATTTCTCTATAACAATTGTTTAACGCTTTGTATTTTAAAAATCAACCGTTGGATCCTTGTGACATTTGGCAGACATGATATGCATAAAAAGATTATCATGGCTTTATGCTTCCGGCGAGATCCGATGGCGTCTCCAGCGAGCTCCTTCTCCATCTCCGGCATAGATCCGGCGAGCTGGATTAATGTGCGTCAATCTCCATTGGACCGGAGAGAGAAGGAGATAAGGAGAGGGGATAGATAGGCATGGGAGGATGTGATCAGATAGAGGCAAGGTAATTCCATCCCAAAAAGTGTGGATTAAAAAAAAAAAGAAAAGGGGGGGGGGGGGGGGGGGAAAAAAAATTTTTTAAAATGGGACTTTAAAAAAAAAAAAAAAAATCTTATATGAGGACGTTATGCAATAAAAAGTCCTAGAATGGCACTTTTGGCCAATTATCTCTACATTTTAAGACAAATTGTAACAATGCATAAAACCCTCTTTAAAAAAAATGGAAAATTGTCCAAAAGTTTCTGAGTTTGAAACTTTAAATCACAAACTCCAAATTTGTACCATGACATTATTAAATTTTTCAATATTTTTATCTATTTGTTATGTTAAAAGTATGGGTGGGCATAAACCGAACTAAACCAATAAACCAAACCAAATCATACCATTGATTCGGTTCGGTTTGGTACCGAACTCACTAAATAGTGCTATGTTAAATATATTTTTATAATTTTATTAAATGAAGAAATTCAAAAAATAAAAGGGAAAACCATACAACCTGCCTAAACCCATCAAACCCTAATCCATTTCTCTTATTTTCATTTCTCACTTCCCAGTTCCCACTCCCCAGCTCTCACCTCACCTCAGCGGCGCACCACCTCACGATCTCCCCTCACCGGCTTACCGCTGATCAATCTCCCTCACCACATTGTCACCGACGTCCCTCTTCTCTCTGGCGTTTTGCACCTCCTCATCAATTCTCTTTCCCCATCTCCATATATTCTCTCCGGTGTCTTTCACCGCCTCGTCAGTCTTCACTCCTCATCGCCATCTCTTCTCTCAGGCATAACGACGTCTCTCCATCTCTCGGCCTCACCGGCGTCTCTTCCTTACTGGCATTTCTGAGTTTCTCCATTTACCTCAGTTCTCACCTCTTACCATCTTTTGGCCTTCAAAATTTGGTATGTAACCCTAACCCTAACCCTAAAGTGATTATTTACTTATTTAATTATACTAATAAACATACTTCAAGATTCAATTTTTTAGTGACATTGTTTAATTATTTTTTTAGGAAAATATCATGGGAAATTAAAAATAGTTGCTCTAAATTCATAGTACTCGACACTCCACACTTCTACAAGGTTATTTATTTTGTTTTCATCATTTGGAATCTTTGGATTGCTTATTCAATTTCAAAATTATATATTTTTCTTATGATATTTGATTTTTAATTGAGGAAATTTTATAAAATTAGCCTATATCCTATGTAGTATTCTTTTAATTGAGGAAATTAACTTATGTTCTTATTCAGTAATATTCTTTTATACTACAGATGTTCTACACTTTCTACACTTCTACAAAGAAAAAAAAAAAAAAAAACACTTATGATAAAGCAAATTTTGAATCAATTGAAATTTGAAAGCACCTACCTATGGTCAGCCACAATTTCTACTTCATTGTGAAAAGATGAAGTTGGGCCCAGCGTACCAAACCGGCTCAACCAACCAAACTAAGCCGAACCAATCCGCACTGAAACCATTGGTTTTACCACCCCCTATAACCAGCCACGGTTTCCATTTCTACCAAACCGAGACTCACGGTTTGGTTAATTTTACATGCTGTAAACCGGCCAAACCGGACCGCAAGCACCCCAAGTTAAAAGAAGTATTCAACCTAATGCTCTAAAATGCTCATATAATTAACATACATGGATATACAAAAATGAACAAGTCAGTATATGCTTATATAAATTTATGTAAGCATGAAGCTAATAGATAATTGTGGGATACATGTTTTGAAAAATTTATGTAAGCATGAAGCTAATAGATAATATACTTATGTATGTCATTGTAGATATCCATTTTTGACCCTGAGTAGAGTCATGGATGGTTGCCTATGATTTGAGGTAAAATAGGGTGTCGAAACCCTAAGTTGCCTACAGTACCCTTTTGAACAGTTAGATAGATGTCGTTATCGCATGTAAGTTTTTAGGTCAGATTGAGTCGGTTCTTTTTGTATTTAGTTATTAGGGAGTCTATAGATGTCCCTGTCAAGTTTCACTGCATTCTGAGTCAGGCTTGATAGGTAATTAGGTCTTTTGTGACTTAAGGGACATTGTCCTTTGAATCACAAAAGTGCTTAAAAGCCTTCAAGTCGGTCCCGGATTGTCCCATGAGTTTGGCATGGATATTTAGGGTGTGTTTGGTAGCTAAGTTGATCAGTGGCAAGGTCCATTAAGCCTTCGGGCTCATGTTTGGCACATAGGCCCAAAGGCCCATTTTAAGTTCAAAATAGGGTTTCAACCGGGAAAAACTGGGATTCAATCTTTTTATCAAATCAAAGCTTTCAAAAGCTTTAAAACACTTTCTTAAATGATTTTAAAACTTGTTTCGAGAAGTGGAAATGATTTTGAGCAGTAGAAACGATTTTGAGAGCAATTGGTTAGCGGATTTCAAAACCCTAATTTGGGCCCGGTAGGCCCAAGACAACTAATCGGTTGAATTTTTCTTAAAACTTTGACTTTGGTCAATGCATTTTCACTTTAAACACTTCTCAAAACATGGAGAATTGAATCACGATCATTTTGGTTCTTGAATCGTCGAATTTGGAATTGAAACGGGCCCGAAAAGCCAAAAAAAACCTAAACCGGGTCGAAATGGGCCAATATAGGCCCAAACTGAGTAAAAATGCACTTGAGGCCCGATGACCAACCCTCTAGGGACGGCCAACCGTCCTAGGGTGGACGGTCACCCGAGCCTATCCCCTTATTTTGTCAGTTTTTCGAGTTTTTTTGAGTTCTTTTCACTTGGGACTCTTCTAAAACCTCTTTGGATCAGTTTGGAGGATTTAGCACGACCTTGGGGACTTTGGAAGACTCATTTAAGACCTTTGGATCATTCCCTAGGGTTTTAATGAGAGCCATTGATCAAATTAAAGCCTCTTCTATATATACATCACTTATAAATCAGTTTTAGAGGACTGAACTTGGAGGGGAAAGACTTTTGGCACTTGAATCATCCCTTAGAACCCTAGCTATGAGTTTGGAGGCCATTAGAGCTTGAAGAAGAAGGCTTGGAGTAAGGAAGAAGAAGGATTAAGGTATGTTCATCTATCCCATTAGTTGTAGAATGTAGTTTTGCATATCATAGTTGTTTTTTAGGAATTTCTGCATAGTTAGAGTAATTTCAGAATGTATGTTCTAGTTTCTTCTAATTATATACATTATTAGGAGTAGGAATTGATATTTAGAATAGGTATGCATGTTTAAGATAGAGTTTAGTTTGTTGCTTGCATAATAGAAGTGTTAGAATGCATAAAGTTTTCTGTTTTGAGTCAAGTTTTCATAGTTGTTCATAAAGGCTATTCTTTTACATGAAAATCAATGTCCTTGTTGTTTGTTGAGCATGATAGCATTGATTAGATACTAGAAGCATGTTTTAGGATGAATTTTGTTCGGTTAATTTATGTTTAGAAGGTGTGCTAGGATGTTAAAGTTTGCTTCTTTTTTTTAAAAAAAAAAATATAAAGATATGATATTTGTGTGTTATTACATGTTTTGGCTTATGACTCTACATGAGAATGCATAGTTTCATATTTTGTGACAAAAGAGTGTTTTCATATATGTTTTGGGTATGCTTTAGGATGGTTTAAGTATTTTTTTTTAGTTACATAGAGAGTCTTTGCATTTATATGTGTTCGATAGAGTGAAAACTTGATCTTTTATGATTTTATATGGATGAGTGTCATTGTATGCATATTGTGTTGTGTGGTTCAATGTTTAATGGTTCGAGGGAGCTTGTGAAGGTAAGATTCTTCCCTTGTGATTCAATTTTAATGCACATGATGGTATATGTTCATATTAAAGCATGAAAGCATGGTTTTTAGTCATCAATTATCGCATATTTGCATTGTAGAAAGCATGCATTGTTACTAGGATTGTTTTTGCATATTTTGGCATTACATTAAGGTGTTTTTAGGTATGTTTAAGTTGCTGTCTAGTGGCTTAAACGTCCTTTAATCACTTTAGTTTAGTGTATTTTTTTAGGCATTTAGGCTAAAAATCAAGTCTAGGACAACCTAGAAAAGGTTAGGGTCATTTTTGCATCATTATTAGAGTCCTTTATATGCTAGAGTTGTGTTTGCATTGGCTTTCTTGTTTAGGAACATGCTTAGGATGCGTCCTTATTCATGTTAGAGTTTATATACAAGTAGGAAAGGTGTTCTAGATACCCTAAGATTATGGGAAGTGTTTGCACTTCCTTAGGACTCCCTTAAGATAAGGTATTATCATCAATTATTGTTTTAGAATTTGATTAGAAGTCTAATCTAGAAGAGACTATCTTAAAAGGAATTTGGATAAGAAAAAAATTGTATTTTGAAAAGAATTGTTTTTGAGAAAGAATTGTGTTTGAAAAAGAGGTCTCTTCATATTAGAATTCTACGTAGACTTTAAAAGATAAGATGAAGGTAGTTCCCTATCTTAAGATGAGTCCTAAGTGTTCGAACTACGATGGACTTTGATATCTGTCATGACACTGTAAAGTACGTAGTCAGCCAATAAGGTGCAAGTCCAACCTTAGGTTGACTGTGTGTCTCCTAAGGTCTTTAGGGTTTTGTTTGCTTTTTCTTTCCTTATTTGTTTAGTATTTATTATGTATTATTATTCATATTTTCTTGGTTGATTAGATAATTAGGGTTGTTTTTTATAAGATTTTGATAAGCCCAAAAGTAATTAGGAGACCTTTAATTAGGGTGAGATACGTGCCTACAGGATGCGTTCTGGAACCTTCCTATCTCATAACCTAGCATCTGAATCCAACTTTGGTTCAAAGACTTGCTTTTCCTTAAAATATGGAGTCACCGTTTTATTGAAAATAAAACTCTTTTTTATGGTTTCCTTATTCCTTAAAAATAAGGTAGCGACCCCAGTTTTTCTCAAACTCCTTTCCTTTTTCAAAACCCAATCTAAGTGGACTCCCACAATAGAGAAGGATAATTAGGATTGGATGATCTTGAGTAGATAATAGAGAAGGATAAATAATGTGGATAAAAGAGAAGGGTAAATAGAGAAGGATAATGAGTTATCTACAATCTACGATGATAGTGAATCCAATTCCAAAAAAACATAGCAAAGTGAGTGTGAGCACGCTCGGTGGCGGGTTCACAATCATGCTTGCCAAAAATCATAGTGATCTAACGGTCGATTTTTCAAAGAAGTCACTATAAAAAATTGTGACAGTTTTCAGCGATCACAATTTTTCCATTCTATATATATTTTGATATGTTTATATTGGATCACCGTGATTTTTAACATACATAACATCCATAAGCAGAATATCTAATCCAAATGGTTGTTTGGCATTGAACTTTGAAAACTATATTTTGCTTTCAAGAATGAGAACAAAAAGCTGTTTTTGTTTTCTAAGTACAAAAACTCGTTTGGCACATAAAAAATTGAATACAGTTTTAAAAGACACAAAATAATGAAAACTTGTTTGGTGCAAAATTATTTTTCATTTTCAGTTTTCTCATCTTTTTTTTTTTTTTTTTTTTTTTTTTTTATAAAAAAAAAAAAAAAAAAAAAGACAATGCACATAATTTGCATTTTTTTTGGGTGTAACAATGTCCATATCCAAATAATTGGTAATTTAAATTGTCCACGTACTAATCAATCAAAATATGAATATTAGATTAAATAAAGTGCATGCATAGTCCATTACATAAATGAGAATAAAGTGTCTATACGACCAATAAGCGTACTATGTACATAATCAAAATGTTTCCTTTTGCTAAGGATATTATTCATAAATAATAAATTACATCCAATTAACCATTAGCAATGTATAAAATAGTGGACCTCATTTAATTTAGTTTTCAAGACTTCCCAAATGGATTCTTAGATTTTGTGAAATTCAAGTTCATTTATCAATTTGTTATAAAATAGTAATAATAATAATAGAGTTTTATCTTTCTATAATATGTAGAGTAGTATTTAGACACTTGCAATTAGGGGCAAGGGAAGGGAACCTTAGGGGGCATGGGCCATGGCCCTAAGATTCTACAATCTACTTTAATATGGTTCTCTTTCAAATTTCATACCCTTAAAGATTTGAACATTGATTTTTCTTGTAAGTCGAGTGAAGTTTTGAAGGATTTCGCCAATGGCCTTGTAGCTAGCGGGAAGTATCATTGTCTTTAGGAGAAAGATATCAGGTTTAAAGCACGTGGAAGTGCATTGATACCCATTTATTGATATTAGGGATTTGGGGACTAGGGTAACTTTTATATATCATTTAGCAAAAATAAAAAATAACAGATTGAAGGGTTATAATGAATCCATTTGGGAAGTCTTGAAAACTAAATTAAATGAGGTCCACTATTTTAATAATGTCTAGTCGTTAGATAAGTAAACTCACAACCAGCTAAAGAAAATCTTGTTTTTTAGATTTTTCATTAAAAAAAAAAAAAAACTTAAAAAATAGCTGTAAAAGAAAAATCGATCAGAATTATTTTAAGAGTGCGGTTATATACAGCAAACCTTTTACTAAAGACAGCCCATTTTCTAAGTACAACCAACCATTTGTTATTTTTACTAAAGGAAGCACAATAAAAATTTAATTAATATACCCATTTACCCCTTTACTAAATACAACCCATTACATAACAGAAATACTATTAACAACCCATATTACCCCCAACCCCAAACCTAAAACATATTACCCCCAATACTTTTGTTTTAGGTTTGTTTGTATATTATTGGTAAACATTATATTTGGAATAAGCTTACTTCAAAACATGAAAAGTAGCGTTTAATAACCATTATAGTATGATGGTGTTACGAAAAAAACCTCTATTTCAATCGAAAAATTGATGAAAAAAAAAAAAAACAGTGTTCATGTTCGCATTCGGACTGGTACATTCGAATATGAAGCTTTAATATTCGGTAAGTCAATACCGAATATAAAGTTTTAGTATTCGGTAAGCTAAAGTCGAATATGTAGGTTTAATATTCGACAATTACATATTCGGCATTAGCTTTAGGAAAACTGCAAACTACATTCAATTTTTTGGAGTGGAATATAGTGTTTCATATTCGGTATTGGCTTACCGAATACTAAAGCTTAATATTCGGATTTACCAGTCCGAATGCGAACACGAACATAGTTTTTTTTTTCGATCGAAATAAAGGTTTTTTCATAACACCATTATATCATAATGGTTATAAAACGCTACTTTTCATGTTTTGAAGTAAGTTTATTCCAAATATGATGTTTACCAATAATATACACACAAACCTAAAATGAAAGTGTTGGGGTAATATGTTTTAGGTTTAGTGTTGGGAGTAATGGGTTGCAAATATAATTGTGTCTTGTATTTAGACTTGGGGCATTTATGGCATTTTAAAACTTTTGTTTTGTATAGTAATGGGTTGCCTAAAAATTAGTGGGCTGTAGTTAGAAAAGGGTAAAATAGACGCAATGAAAATTTTAAATGGGTTGCCTTTAGTAATATGGTGTGCTGTATATGGCTCCACCCTTATTTTAATTAGTTATACTTAAAAAAAAAAAAAAAGTTTTTCAAAGAATTTCTAAGTTTCTTCTTGTTTTTCAAATAAAAATGAAAGGGATTTTTTTTTCTTCTTAAACAATAGAAACTTATTGTTACTTAAACCGCCTAAATCTTTAGTAACACTATGTATTCCAAAAAATTATCCCGAATGAATTTTAGCCTTAATTTATTATTAAGGAGGGAATTTACAAAATAAAATAAAAGAACGATTAGATCAATCACTACATCATTTGGGATAAGTTGTTTTGATACATATAGCATTTCCCTGAATATATAGTATTTCTTTTGTCACCTTTCTGTTGATAAAAGGTTTCACTTTATCGGTTTCCTCTCTCCCCAAAATGGTTGCCTATTCTCCAAAACGACATTTTTTTTTTCATTCCATTTTCCTACCCTAATCTTCATTCTTCCTCTCTCTATTTTGAGTGTTTCAAAACCCGACCTATTTCCGGTTGGTTTAACCCATTTGAAGCAAAAAATTGGTATTTTTTATTTTTCATTTTTAAATTCAGTCAATTGAATCGTTGGGTTTCTGGATTTGCGAACTGTTTGAGTAAATCGACTGGGTTTTTATCAAATGATAAAATTGGGACATAATCACTAAAATAGCCTTGTACTCTTAAAATGTATTAAAGCTTTAAAGGGTAAAGGAGTAAATTTAACATAAAACCTCAAAATTTGCAAAATCCTTCAAATGAAATGGTATCTGGCTATTTGCAATTTTGCATTTTGCTCTAGGGCACGTCACAACCTTCATGACTTCACGGCGGCATTCTCTTCAGTGCACCGACTTGTCTCTTTCTATCTGCGCTCCATTGAAGCCGAGCTCCACAGTGGGTTTCTTTGTATGATCACTGAGCAAATTGGTACGTCTCCTTTCCTTCACCTTTGTTATATAATAGATTATATCTTATTATATATAGAGCAGTCCATCCTACGTGGCACTCTCCTTGTTCTTCCCTCCTCCATTCTCTTCTCTCCTTAATTCACTCTAGTTACTTCTTTCTAATTGTTTGATGGTATATTTTATTTTATTTTATTTTTTATAAGAATCTCATACATAATGTTGCCATATTTAAAATCAGAATTTAGGTTTCCAGTTTTAAATTTAGGAAAGTAATTTAGGTTGCCATAATTTAAGGTTGTAATAATTTAAAAACAGAATTCAACTCTTCTCTTCTCTTCTCGATCTCTCCAGAGTAATATATATATATATATATATATATATATATATATATATATATATATATATATACTAGTATTGACACGCGCGATGCGCGGCCTGCACGATGCGTGACAACCACAAATAAAATTATGAACATTAAATTAATTTGCACAGTAAAAAGCAAACATGAAAAAAAACATGTACTCGTTTATATATGGCATGATGATTGAAGATATACTTGTGATGAATTATTAAAAAGATCACCTCCAAAGTGCATCAATACATAATATATAGTGCTCATGATGATTGAAGATATACTTGTGATGTATGTACATAGTTGCCCAGTTGGTATCTAAATAAGCACTCGTTTATATGTGGCATGTCTGGAATAATCTTTAATGTTATAGTCTGAGAAGCATGGAATGATCACTTTCTAACAGCTAGCCAGTTTCCAAGTGCGTACCTTTTTTTTTTTTTTTT
>JAESVK010000580.1:242046-269383 GCA_017140935.1 Hamamelis virginiana | reverse complement strand
ACAATTCTCACCACATGACACGAAAATCCATAAGAGGTGGCAGACTCTTCACGATTATTTTACTTCATTCAAACACAAAAAACTCATAAGTGAGGACCTGTGGAGGTATAAAACTATGGAAGATTATACGAATTAAGAAAGTTTCTGTCCATTCCAGCCCTACACCGTTTCCCACCGACTTCTTCTATTTCATATCAGCATCCATTGAATCCATTGAAGAATTAGATATGAGAGAGAGCCAGTTGCCGTTTAGGATTATTCAGCGTGACCATACTTCCGCAAACAATTTTGAAAGGGCAGGGTGCGGAAAAATTATTCAATATCCTCTAAAGTGATGTTCAAGGGTTACATTGATAGACTTGTAAGTTCTTTTTTAATGGTAAATTTTTCCATATTTTTTCTTGATCAAACATGTATTATTTTTGTGATAAATTTATTTGAACAAATCAGAATAAAGTGAACAATCATTTGAGATCAGTATGTTGACTTATAATGAGACTTGCCAAATTTAAATGAAAAATATTGATAAGTCTCTTTTTTTTATATATATATTTATTATTCTTGGGGATCAATAACGTGAGTTAATTTTAGCAGGTTTGTTGACTGATAAAGAAGTTAATTACATAGAAAAAGATGTTGCATTATTTGAGTCATTTGACTTGCAAATTGGAAGAGAAACTTGTTGTCTACAGTGCTGTGCTATAAGAGAGTATTTTTATTTTACCAGGGCACTTAAGTTAGATTATTTTAAACATTATAGTTGCATAAATTTCAAAGTTTGTTCAACAGCAGCTGCGGCCTAGAGCATCTAAACATACAATTCACATGCATTTAATTACTTTAAATTCTAAATAAAAGTAAGCAAATCTGAAAATTTTGCAAACTAAAATTCTACTATATGACAGATGCATAAATCAAAACTTATGTGAACCCTGTGATTCAAACAATGACACTGGATCACAAATTCAAAAAATGACAAGAACAAACACAAGCACATCTATATAAATAATAAATTTAATTGAGTCAAGAAGCAATTCCTTTTTTTCTCTTTCTATGTTCAGCTCAAAATGGATAAAAGAATGAGCTGATAAAAGTCAAAAGCTCAAGCCCATAGGATCACTGATAGTATATTCTCCTGTTAACCAAATTAAAATGTCATAATTTAATATATATGGACTAATCTATATACACGTAAGCAAGCAGAGGAAACCATACGTTTTTTCCCCCATATATATGCAGTAGATAGTTTCACATAAAGCTAACAGCCATAGCTACAAGAGGAACTTAATGGAGTCGCACATAATAGACTAATATGTTCATGCATGCACAAGTAGCTAAAATACGATTATCATAATAGACTGCACTAATATTTTTACCATTAAGTTGAAATTATAAATCTACAATAGTAGCTTCCTATAGTACTACGCTGTCATATATATTCCTCTTATAAGCAGTGCACTATATGAAGCAACTACCCTCCTTGTGAGACCAAAAAGTTGGTAAGAAAAGAAGTAATAGACCCAGATAGAAAATGACAAAATGTCTAGAAGCCAAAAGGAGATAAGTGGAGTGTGTTAGGACCTAGCCACAAAAAAACAGTAAATTTCTAGCCTTCATGTTTCTCCACATCTTCAAGCTTGTCTGCTGCAAAGTAGAGGTGATCAATCTCAACTTCAAGTTTTTCTGATACAGAGTGAGGCTCGACAGAAATTGTCACTGCAGATGCGGTTGGCTGATGAGGGACCTCTGTGAGCAAGTGTTCAATTTCTTCTAGCTTTTCTGGTACAGATGAAAGGACTGCAGATTTTGATGGCACAAAAGTGGCAGCCTGAACAGTCTCAAGATTAGGTTCCTCTTCCCCAAGTTTAGAAATTTCACTTTCATTTAGGAGCAAATGTGTCTCATGAATATTGAATCGTTTAGCTCCGTTTTGTTCAAAGTGGTTCTGAGTAATCTTGACCTGAACCAACTTTGGCACATTGACCTCAACATTTACAATGCATTTGATAGCATCATGATTTCCCTATATGTTAATTCAACATAAATATATGTCACGTGTATAAAGTGATACTATGTATACTGCTGGATGAAATAAGCAATGAGAAACAAATTAGTGTACTTTGGTATAAAAATGAGCATACATTTGTAAGGGTTTCCATGAGCTGAAGCGCAGTGCAGTTTAGAATGCCCTCTGCTACTTCTCCATAAGCGTAAGCATTCACTTTGCACGTGTCATCAGTCTGTTGAGGCTCAACAACACACCTATTTGTTTATTGTGTCAGTTTTTCTTAGTTGAATACAATGTTAAACACACACACATAACCAGATATATATATACACATACTTTATACACATACACCAAACTGATAATAATGAAGTCATGAATTTTTTAGGTTCCTCAAACAGTCCTTACATAAAAAAAAAAACACTTTGTCATGCAGCCATTTACACACACACAGACACATATGCAGTGAATAGTTCTCAGCAATTAATCAACCTTCTATAATTTTTCTTCAAAAAATTCAAGTGATACAATCAACGACACAGGATCACTAATTGAATAAAAGACATCAATCTGCTTCAAATTTCTATAGACTCTACAGTCAGACTGTATATGTTTACCTCATCTTCACCAGTAAAGGTAGGAAAATGAAAATATCAACAACTAAACAGAAAATAATGAAAGTGAAAAACATGAAAAATAAAAGACATTAATACCTTGGAATGGGGACAGCATTCTGAAGAGAACAGTGGATGCAGGTGAAAGTATCACCTGCATCTGAACCAGTGCCCTTTTTGCACTTAGGACAACACCAAAAAAAGAAACGCTGGTTGTAGTTTAGTAAGGCAATTGTGACCCTTGTCCAAAATGTGGTCTGTACAAGTATAAAATGATTAGCAACTGTATAAATTGCTTTAATTTTATAAGAAAAATCAGAGCATTAAAATACTGCATTACATTGCTGGGCATTAAAGAAGCAACTTCAAGAGTCCTAGTTTCCATTTCATGCATGGGCACGTCAATTTTTGGTGTCGAGAAATAGTTGTTGGGGTTGAAAAGCCTGTCTATTTTCTCCTTATCTGCGTTGTACCTTGGAAGCATGGAAAGAGCTATATTTTTAAAGATCCAAAAAATAGCAAAGATGATTAAAGCATCCTTTACATTGAAGCAATGTAATACCAGTGTTTAAGTGCCAAGGCTTATGATATCGGAGGTGCAATTGCTAGAGATGTCCAGCTTCTTGTTGCCAACGACATTCCTTTAAGAAGAGGGAAAATAAAAAAAAAAGAACATTAGTAAGAATTTTAAATCGGGCAGCTAGTATATTATAAGTTTCATAGAGTGTGGAACATATTGTGTTTTTCAGTGGATATATAAACAGTAATATGT
Source organism: Hamamelis virginiana (assembly GCA_017140935.1). Classification (NCBI taxonomy): domain Eukaryota; kingdom Viridiplantae; phylum Streptophyta; class Magnoliopsida; order Saxifragales; family Hamamelidaceae; genus Hamamelis; species Hamamelis virginiana. The sequence continues at coordinate 265,992 of JAESVK010000580.1, read as the reverse complement.
ACATGGTTACCATTGTATGGTGCAACTCTAGCACAAGAAACAACAATCACGGGGTGATCTGTTCGCTGTGCGTATAGATGAACACAATCTTGATTCACTATGCTGTCCCAAAAAGTTAAAAGCATTGGTTGCAACCTATAATTAAGAAATGCAATTAGAACTTGTAAAATATAAGTTTCTTGTTGATGTAAGGAATTGAACCCCGCTAATTGCTACGTACATTTTGATTCTAACAAATTTTTATAAACAACATGAAACTTTGATTCGCTTATGTATAGAGTGTGTACATATTTAGAACCAACACTACACTAATCAGTAATTAATTACCCAAGAGGGTAGTTTACTCCTATGACCTTACCCCATTTTTTTCTCAAAAACCCTAAGCATACCAGGCCCCAACCTTCCCCTTGATATATCAAAATATATATAGATCCCTAGCACATCAGGAACATTGCCAGTTATTGCAATTCAAATCTTACATCAAACAACTGGAATTCCCAGACAATGACAAATCATATTTAAAGAATGAGGAGTCCTACTTTACATAGCCAACGAGTTGGCTGTCTACAGCAAACTGCATACCCAGTGTGAGAATGAAACCAGGAACACTACCTGAAAACCATCATTCATTAAACTCTATCCAACAGTTTCAGGAAGAAAATGGGGAAGAAAAATATCACTCATGAATCCAATCCCAATTATTGACAGAAAACGAAAAGGAAGAGAGCCTCACCAATGTGCATCAGTTTCTGAGGGAATTCCTAGAACCAGTGATTGAATGATCCCAAGGCATGTGCCAATTTGACACAATGTTCACAATGAACCCATATATTTTGTTGGAGCAACCTACAACACAAATAGTCGAGAATAGATGAATAAAGAGAGTATAAAATGGCATATACAATAAATACCCTTACTCGAGATAAAGGATGCAGCGAGTATAAAAGCATAATAAACACATTGTAGTTGTTTTGCAATTTTCTTTTTTTTTTCCTTTTTTTTTAATAGTCATCAATTTTAAAATGCGAGGTGGTTTAACACAGTGAAGTAATTCTTGCAATTTGATCTCATTTTATTTTTCTTTCATAATAAACAAAACCCTGGCCCAATGCCAAATTTTGATTATTATATATTTGATCTCATTTTATTTTTAATAACAAATCATAGAATAAAAAATACCCTGTGAAGAGTTTCATACTTGAAATGACCTTTTCACTAATCACAGTTAATGAAGACCATGCTCACTAAACAAACTTCGGAGTTAATTCAATTATAGCTACCATATAACGAGATTCATAAATACTGAACTATTAGAGAGGAAAAGCAATATCCTTTTTTTTCCCCCAACACCCCATCCAGCTACAAATCTGCCAATACCCAAGAAATATCAAAAAATACCTCAACCAACCAAACTCAGATGATAAAAAAAAAACTATACACCCTTATGCAGTATGAAAAAAAAAATAGATAAGCTAAACTTTAATCCAATCCAAACAGGGCTCAAAACTGATTATAAAACAAGTGAAACATAAATTGTTTGGCTAAATAATCCCTATTTTAGATCAAAAGAACCCTGCTCACATGCAAGTTCAATAACAAATCAGAGGATAAACAAATGCCTGTAAAGAGATTCATACATGAAATCGCCTATTCAGTCCAAGCACAATTAATCAAGACCATACTTACTATACAAACTTCGGAGTTCATTCAACCATAGCTACCCTATAAGGAGATTCATAAATATTCTAAACTGAACCATTAGAGAGGAAAAACAATATCCCCCTCTTTTTTTTTTCTCATGGTTTTGAATCCACTTTTGAACTGTAAGTTCAATTTCCTTTTAACACCATACTTTTGATTTGAATGGTCAGAAGGCCTAATGAGCGGATAAAATAAGACCACAACACCACAGTAGTTACATGTAAAAGTATCTCCATGATTCGAACCAGTACTCTTTTTACATTTCCCACAGAACAAGTATATCTTGTTGCACCTTTATCCATGCTTTAATAATATTTACTATAAAGAATAAGTATTATTAGTATTTAAAATAAAACATACATCATCTAATTATAAATAATTTACTAAGTTAACTTAAGCACAAAAAAATATTTCTTGCTATTCAATTTATAGTACTCAAAAACTATAACTGTATTAAATACAAATACATAAAATCATGAATCATACAAACATCAACTAACCTTTTATCCAATCAAAATAATAATAATAATAATAAGGAGCCCATCAATTAACTTGCATGTGTCAATTCCAATATTTCATGGAATACAATGTTAGCAGTGCAGTCGCTATTCACATCACCTTTTATTGCTGGTCTAATGAGCACTTTAACATTTGATGCCTCAGTTGCCCTTGACAGAGCAACATATAACTGACCATGCGAAAAAACAGGGTGCGGTAAGTAAATGCCAACTTTTTCCAGAGTCTGACCTTAAGCCTTATTAATTGTCATAGCAAAGCTCAATCTAATTGGAAATTGAACTCGCTTAAACGGGAAAGGATATTTTTCTGTTTTGTTTGGTAAAATTGGTATCCTTGGTATAAAAACTCTATTTCCTTTATGATGGCCTACAGCTATTTCAGCATCGATAACATTGCGTTCAAACCTACGGCATATCAATCTAGTTCCATTAGATAATCTCTTCGAAGGATCAATATTCCTAAGCAAAATTATTGGGCAGTTAACTTTCAAAATTAAGTGGTGTGGTGGATATCCATTGGGGGTCAATTGATTCAAAAACTCTTCTTCAAACATAAAATTTCCATCACTCTCGCTGGAGACACCCTCATCACGACTAAAATAGTTCTTCTCTTCCCCGGGGAATTTAGCAATTAGTATCTGATTAAGCTCATCAACAAATTGATTCTTTGGTGTAAGAATAGCTCTATCAACAACAAAGGACAAATCTTCTGAAAAGATCTCAATATTTGGAAAAATAGCATCAATCAAGTTATGTACACTAAGTTCATCATCCCTAGATACTATTAAAATGTTACATGGAAGCCTAATTTCATTTCCAATTACATTTGGTTCTGTTCCATTTCCAACACGCAGTAAAAAATCACAAAAATTTGGATCCGTTTTTGCTCTCATATTTTGATGAAGAGTCAGAACCTGGAACTGAGACCATAAAAGAGATTTAACAAGAGAACAATTTTTTGTCTCCTCAATAGTAGATTTAGGTACAACAGGTAACACTTGCCGGAAATCACCACCAAACACAACCACTTTGCCACCAAATATCTCACCACTGCTCATGAGATCTTGCAACATATGATCCAAAGCCTCCACGGAATGGCGTTTAGCCATGGATGCTTTGTCCCATATGAGTAATTCTGTTACCCGCAAAAGTTGTGTCAATCCACTTTGCTTACTTATGCTACACGTTAAGCTCTCATCGGCATCAATCAGTATTTTGAACCGCGAGTGAGCTGTCCGTCCACCGGGTAAAATTGATGCAGCTACACCAGACGTTGCGGTTGCAAGTGCAATCCGATGAGTTGATCTAAGAGTTGTCAAAAGTGCTCGATAAAGAAAAGTTTTTCCTGTTCCGCCAGGACCGTCTATGAAAAATGCTCCTGGTTTTTTTTCATTGATTCTACACATGATAGCATCATAAGCTTTTCTCTGTTCAAAATTAAGCATTGACATTGAATGTAAATCAAAATCCGAAACTGGTATAGTTAATTCTTCTATTATTTCTCTGTTCGCTAATTCAGCAGGACTCAAAGAGAACGTTCCTAATGCGATATGATAGTCATCCAATTTTCTTCCCATTGATTCCAAAGTAGCATCAATGCTATGGAGAACCAATATCTTACTCAAAGAAGGAGACATCGTTGGATTTTGTAAAAAGTCCTCAGACATTGGCTCAACAAATTGTTGGAATAATTTTTTTGGGTCCACGGGACTACAATATACCAAGACAGTAGCAAACAAGCGCCTAAGACTCGAAGGCATATGAAAGTTCGATGCTTCAAATAAGCAGCTCTCAATAGTGGAATCACAATGAAAGAGCCCACATAACAATGCTGCTTCTCTATAACTCGAAGCTACATTTTGATCAACTACAAGCAAATCATCAAATGAAGTAGGTCCTTTCATGTGATTAAGGAGGAGCCTCAGATAGGATCTCTCACCCTCAGATGGATTCACAGTGACAATTCTACCCAATGCTCTTCCCTGCTTTCGTGGAGTCCACATTCTATCCCTTCTATTCCACACGTAGTGTTCAGGGTAATCCCTATAAAAATACTGCCTAGATACTTCACTGGATAGATTCATTTCAAAAAATTCAGTTAACATTGTTCGCTGCAAAAATTTATTCCTAGCAATAGCCTCCAAACTATCAGAAGATTTGAAACAAATAGTTTGTCTATCTTTTAAATGTAATTGAAGCGAAACAACATTTGGAACAATTTCATTCATGTCAAAGCTGTATATCCTCCATATTGCTTCAGGAGGACTTATCCAATTACCCGACTAAAACTGATTAATTTCATCGACTACCGTTGCACTCTCATTGGTCACTATGTTGAAAGCAACCCGATCGTGTCCCTTATAAATATACCTATATATGTATTTAAACGCTTTTATTGTTGAACATATTTCCACGTTCAAGTGACAATCATATTTGGCCAGTAAATATGGATTATAAGGAATAACCCATGTGTTGCCCAAATCATGCCCTCGAACTCTAAGAGAATCACCATTGTTCCGGCGCCTATAAATGGGAAATGAATTTTTATCCTGTCTTGTTTGCTCACAAAAAACCTTTGGATAGTTATTCTTACAAGTTCCATTTTTCATGCAAACATTAGAAGAGTTTAATTGACCACATGGACCATGCATCATGTGACGGTGCACTGCACCACGTAAGTGTGGATTTGATTTTGGAGGGATCTCAGCAGAAACATAAGCATCGTACGCAGATGGTGAAATAATCTTTGCATTTTTTTTTAATATAATTAAAAAATGAACATGTGGAAGTCCCCTTTTTTGAAATTCGACAACATAAACATACCCAGCAACAGGACCAAATATCTCTTTTTTAAAGAGATCATGTTTCAATTCCTCGAGCTTCGACCGAAATACTCGAGCAACTAAATCAGGCCTATTCTGAGCTTCCTCATTCTTAGAGAGGAGATTTTTTATCTCTGGCCACGAAGGGTTACAAGTCATTGTTATAAACAAATCCGGCTTACCCAATTTCTGGACAAGAGTCATTGCATCAGTAAACCTTCGACGCATATCCCTAGGTCCACCAATAAATGTTGCTGGGAGAATAACCCGACGACCCACCGATTCCCCCTGCGTTTCTCCACGGGTAATACCATCAACCAAGCCCTCATACAACTCAGCTCGTATGAGTTTCTGGTTAAGACGAAAAAAATCAAGGTGAGAACTCTCGAGTTTGATATAAATGTCAATGACAAACTGTTGAAAAAGCCGTCCACATCAGAGTAGCAGCGAAGGGGAATCCTTCCTCGTTTGAAACTTGTAGCAATAATACTCCCTTGCAGAGACGTTCACACGTTGATGCCTTTTAGAATGTTCAAGCACTGAATTCAATTCATTCAGGGCATGGAAGTATAACTACAATTAAATTTAATGCAACAACAAAAAGATAGAAAATAACATAGATAGGTAAATTCTTATCATAAGAACCAATTACCTTCTAATTCTGCTGCGATCACTTCCTCAATTGAAGTAACACCATGTACATTAACTATCTCATCATTGAGATAAACTTCACTTCTACATACCTTATGAACTCTTTTGATTCCAGTATGCCAACCATTCTCCCCACGTGGAAATAGGATAGGATACTGTAGAGGATCATAACAACCAAAAAAATAGTTGATTTTATGTTTACTATCTTGATGAGTATGAACAACTATATCACGATGACTGGATGAATCAGAATCACCATTTTCTAGCCAAATAGCAGCAACCTGAGATACAGAAGGAGAATTGTAGACACGCTGATCTAACCCTGCATGATTTTTTATAACAATCGTTTGGTTCTCTAAACCAGGTATAGAAGCAAGAGATCGAAGGAAAACTGCATATGGATTTAATCGAAGCATGGACATGATTAAAACAACGATAGAAGGTTTAACTCTTTCTGACTGTACCAATCGATTTTCCAATTCATGATCCGTATCATAAAAATACAATTGAAGATAAGATGGTGAACCTTTTGATGGAATAAGTTCATCAATATAATGATAAATCTGACCCTGAACTCTAAATGTGTAAACACCATTATTTCGCTTACACAAGTCACCGTCAAATGTGACACCTAATGATGTAAAAGAAAAGACACTGTTGTAAGTTCGTATATATGTCCTAAAAGACACAGGATCTGGCTCATCGGACGTCAGTAAATAGACAAGTTCAGGTGGGGGTTCGCTGCATGCAAGCTTAATTTTGCCCTCTAAACAGCAGAAACTCTTTGATTCACGATGAAAACGAAATGCTCCACAATACTGACACGGACGTTCATTTGGAAGTATATAAGATTCATCTGGAACGGGTAAGAGTGGCATAACCAGAGCACTTAGATGACCACCCACTGTAGGTCGAATACTCGAGTTAAGAAAATGATTAAACGAAGAAGAGACACTTCCACATCCAGCTTCACCACGTTCATGGGTCAACGATGACAAACCTAATACCAAACACAGATGATAACCCCACCAATAAATAACACAGGTCTATAAAATCAAAATGAAAAAACTATTCAGAAAAAGATCAATTTAAACAATACCATATTCACAAGTACCAACAGGTACAGCAGACACCTGGTTCTGACCACCAATCTCTATTCTACGTCTTTTATTTGCTTTATACTTGCTTACTACAACGGGATCACCTACGTGCATTACAAATCATTGAAGCACGAAGGAAAAAAAAAATTCCAACTAACATGACTAAAAAGGTCAAAGCATTCCACGAGAGCAAAGCGCTTACATTCTTGCAAGAACCTATCTCTCGCATACCTCTGTCTGTCATATAGTCATTTCCTACCCTTTTTATCAATGCCCGAACTGTTCATCTCTTTCGCTAGGAAAAAGTGACAACCACAATTCAATAAATTAAACATTAAGCATAAACTGTCAAAGGGACTTTATACGAAGACTTATACATGCACACACATACCAAAGATGCTTTCTAATTGACCTAATTTCTAACAGAAATCTGTTAAGTTCAATTTAAACCCATAAGTGATTTCCCTGTACTATAAAATAAATTAAAAATAGGTAACTTTTTACAATATTTTCAAAAACTATTCATTTTTTTTTTCCCTGTGGATTTGATGTTTCATTAATATACAAGCCTTTTATTATTATTATATGCTATATCATAATATAAAGACAAACAAAAAAAAAAAAGCAAAAAGGAAGAGAAAGAGAAAGAGGAAAAGAAGAAATAGTAAGAGGACCATTCAAAAATTTTTTCCCTCCACTCACATTCCTTTCTCTTAGTCAAGTATAATTGAGTTATATGGAATGCTCCATTCTATTCAACCACAATTAATGGCATCTATATATAAAGTCTAAAATACAAGCCGAATAAGATTAATCCAAATATTGAATCAAACCAATTAAACGCACATAATTAATATAATTGAGCAACACTTCTCTAATTGACCTACTGTTTAACACAATTCTATTAAATTCAATTCAAACCCATTTGTAATTGACATGTATTATAAACTAACTTAGTGTAGTATGTCATGCCAAAACTTTACTAACGAAGCAAAAATCAGGTTCCTCTTTTAAAAAAAAAAAAACCACAAAAAGCAAGCCAGCATTTTTTAGAGGTTCAATACGATGAAAATAAACTATTCTATTAAAAAAATAACTGAGTTTTACTAATATCTAAAAAAATATTCAATCTTTTATTCTTTATAGCGAACTTGATATTTTATATACACACAAGTCTCGTATTATTAGTATACGCTATATATTATAGTACAAAGATAAAGAAAAAAAGGAAAAAAAAAAAGAGGAGCAAAAGAAGGAATGCCAAGATAAGCATCCAATATTTTTTATTTCCTCTAGCTATGCTCCTATCTTCTATTCAAGCATAATTGAGTTACATGAAATGTTTCACTATATTCAACCACGGTTAATTAAGTCCATATATAAAGTCTAAAATACAGACCAAATGAGTTTGATCCAAATACTGAATCAAACCAATTAATCGCACATAATTTAATATAATTGAGTGAACCTTTAAAATAAAACAGAATAAAATAGTGCCACTGTAGTGACACAAGTTAAAAAAAAAAGCATGGATTGATCTATTTATCCACTTGCATTTCCAATGCAGTGACACAAGTCATCAAACAGGCCGGAATCATAAATTAAAATATGAGTTGTTAGTAGTTAAGCAATCTATCTAATCCAAATAAAAAAAAAAAGGTATTAGGGGTCATGCACTTTAATCAATACTCAAGCAAAAACTTAGAAAACAATGAAAAAAATTTAGAAAGATTGTAACATATGATGATGTGAGAGTATTATAATTGTAACAAAAACCAAGGTAAGAAGAGAGGTGCAGAATGATTCATGCTTTGCTTTGCTTTGCAAGTGGAACATCCAATGGGAATAAAATAATCACCAGCCAAGGTTAGATTTGTTTTGCTTTCTAATTAAAGTATTGAATTAATTAAGGATTATAAAGTATTGAATAAAGATTTTGCTGTGCTTAATTTGCAATTAAAGTATTAGGTTTGAGCACAAGAATTTTTTTTTTTTTTTTTTTTTTTTTTTTTTAAAGAAGCAGCTAAACGTTGGCTTACTAAAAATTGAACCTAGCTTGCAACCAAACCTTCATCAAGCTCAAGCTCGGGATTCGCTTTCCTCGCATGCACAGTGGCACAGTGGGTTTGGGTGTTTGAGAGTTTAAGGGTGGGTTTGGTTGTTTGGTCTTTGCTTTAGGGATACTGTTATACAGGAACCCTGCTCATGTGCAGGTTCACCAACAAGTCATACAACACAACAATAGAAACCAAACAAATCAAAATCAAAAATCAAAATTAAGAGATAACAGAAAGGTTAAATGTAAACAGTCCATTTCCTATAATTTGTGCACTTTCCATATAGACATAAATGCATGGACAAACATTTTTTCAATTAACTAAACCTAAAAAAACCATAAAAAATAAAAATAAAATATAAAAAATCAAGTCATCAACAAACTTGAAGAAAACAAATTGTGATAAATGATAGTTGAGAAAAAAATACCCGTAACATGGATTGTGCTAATAGTAAAAAGGGCAAATAATTACGTTCATAGCTATTATAGTAATTTGATTTCGAACTTTTATGCCATTCGACATACATCCAAATTATTTTCATGGCATAAAATCCATGCCCATAAACCTACACACCCATTAAGTTTCAATAAAAAAAACCATCATTTTCATGGCAATTCTATCATAAGAGTTGAAACCCCCCCCATACATTTAAATGCGCGCACACACATATCCAACATGACACTGGATCACAGAATTCTAGTTAATGTTACCAATCAAGCTCTGATCAGGTTTGCGTGCTGCAGCCGAAGTTCCTTCTGCAGCGCGACTTCGCTTAGCTTTGGGACGAACCTTCTCAAAATCATCAAACGATTCCTCACGTTCCACCTGATTGGGGCTCTGGTCGCTCGGACCGCTGGTCCTGTCATGGTTATCCCCGCCACCAACATTGGTCTTGCTTGGTTGTTCACCACCGGTCTGAGTCTGAGCTCTAGTCCTTTTCTACTCACCCAGACACGCAAATTTCGATCAAACTCCACACACACACACACACACACACACATATATAGAGAGAGAGATGCAGATTTGGAACTAACCGAGCGATGAGTGGATGCTTCCGAAGGTACAGGTTCATCCGCCATGACCTAGCGTTTCTGTAACCATAAAGTTTGCCCTACTAATTGAGAGAGAGATGTGAATGTTTCTCAAGCACGATGCAGGGAACGCAGACGATGTCCCTAAATCCAAAAGCCCCTTTCAGTAAATACATAGACCCCCCATCTTCTGCCCTCAAAAACCACGCACCGCCTAACCACCAAACCTGAGTGCCATAAATAAAAAAATTGAGCACCGCGAAACGACACCCTATTGCGCTCAAAGGCATCACCCAAACAGCATCACCCAACCAAACCAAATTTACATGGGTGCCTCGCCAAGCAAATAGAGAAGTGTCCCGTCAAAAGCACATAATAGGACAAAAAAATTCCACTCTTCTTTGTCCGGTAGCGTGGAAAGCAATATATATATATATAATTCTCCTATTTGGTAATGTGGCTAAAAAAATGCAAGAATTGAAAGCCAAAATCATCTTCAATTTGTTTCAATTGCTACAAAATGAATATGCAATTATGTACATAAAAATATGATCTCCATAAATTGAAAAAGAAATACTCCATTAAAATTGATGCCCAATATAACATTATCTCCATACGCATTACGCGGGATTTCAACTGATAAAATAAGAAATATTAAAGTTTCTAGAATTTATAAACAATTCTAGAGATTGCTTTAACTTGTCTGAACTTGACCACATCTTTGCTCCCATTGATTTTCAAGGAACTTGCATCTTTCCTTCTGACAGAGAGAAGAAAATTCTTAATTTTGTGGATTTTCTTGGGCTGTGAAACACAACAGAAAACAAAAATAGTTAGCACCAAAAGACATAAAAGATAAAACATAAATTAGTGAGATATCAAAGCAAAAATTAAACAAAAAAAAAAAATCCCAACAATCACAAGAATGATTAACCGAAGAACATGACAACTAAAAGAACCAATTAACCCATTGCATCAAACAAAAGTAGTGTGGTACATTAGTCAACCAAGGACAACATCTCGATTCTCACAAAAATTTATCAAGATCAGGATATAACAATAATAATTCTTTTAGATCATAAAATAATAGGCTACAAAGTTTAAATTCCAACAATTTCAATTATTTGATTTTTTTTTTTCAATTCAATATATACGTTCGATCTCTACCTACAAGGAATACTAAGAATTTTAATGAAATTTCAGAAAAACTAAACGATTTAAGTTTTTTGTCATGATTTCACCAAACACTGATACTAAAACCTAATTTAGAATCTGTAAGATCGAATCAATAACATATATTTCAAAAATTCAAAGCAGAGGAAAAAAAAAAACCCAAACCAATGAGAGAACAAATAAAAGAAAGAACGAACCATTGTTTTATCATCAAAAAAATATTGTCATCGTAACTCTAATTTGAGCTTTTTTTCCAGTAAACCCTCTATTTGACTACCACTAAAACATTTATTTGGGAAGTGGGCACCGAAAATTCTATTTTTGAATCTCAATAAGTTTTCTACAAAAAACATTCAGATTTTAGATTTCCACTTTGTATTGCTATGAAGTGAGCTCCAAGTTTCATATTCTATATCTTTTAATCAGTTAACCAACTTGGTCTCTTAAACTTAAGCTTATAAATTCATAGTGATGCCTTCAAAGCTAAAAGCCTTAAACAAAGTTCGCCCCAAAAAACCATGCTTTTTGAAGGAATAGCTAGCAGTAAGATAAGATAGGGCACTCTTATTATAGCATTACTCATTAAAATAAGGTCAATTCACGATAATAAAATAAATGGTACCACGCTTCTATTTTTAAATAATTATGACTTCAAAAGAGCTACAACTCTTCTCCATAACTTGGTATGTGATTTCACAAATTAAATGCCAAATTATTTTCCCTCCCGACTCCAGATTTTATCCAATTTGAACCGAATTCCATAAATTTTCAGTCAAATTATTAAAAACAATTAAAACGGCCACGTACTTTTTACAATTCCAAACCCTACTTTTCCCAAAATACACAAAAACCTCCAAACTTACACCAACTATTTTCCAGCCAAATTATACTCCAGCTCAGACTAAATGAGATGATCTTATAAGAGCGTGCGTAGCATTTCTATAAGCACACACTACATTTTCCAAAGGGCTATGTATTTATAATTATATATGTTTACAGTTTTATACTATTATGCAAATGGTAAGGATTCATATAACCCTTATTTTGACGATATGTTGTGATACCTTAAATTTTCAGTCTTCATTGACCCATGCTGTCATATTGGTAAGCTGAGGAACTAATACAAATTATATGTGTGTATTGATATTTATTCTACTCTCATATATGACTGGGAAAAATGTGAAGTGTAAATTGGACTGACTTGTTTATCGTCAAACAGTATCCAAAACTGGTTACAAATTGAGTACATCAGTAATTTTAATTTTTAACCATAGAAGATATGATGGTCGACCTTTGTAGGTACTGATGTGTTAATTCTCCACTAGTGATGGCTCCTAAAAAGAGACATGGATCAAATCCAAGGGACTTCATTTTTTCCATGGTTGTTGATGCACGTCTTGAGGAATTACTTATAATTACTATCTTCACACCACTAGTTGCTAGCTTTTCCACTGTCACCAAACAAATAATTTTAACAATAATGAGGGGAAAAAATTGCTCTTCTGGAAAGCAAACAGTTGATGATATAGACTAATAAATATCAATACACACATATCAATTTTGATTTTGTGCCATACTGAGAACTCAAAAGAAGAAAAAAAAAATCCGTAAATATAGAGATGGAGAGGAATAGAAGAAAAGAAGAAGAAGAAGAAGAGAAAGAGAATAAGCAGCAGCAGAACTATAGAAATAGAGAAGAATAAGAAGAGAAGTAGAAGAAGGAGAACTTACGTACATTAATGATGGTGAATGCTAGGCTTGCTGTCACAGCAGGGGATGCAAAAAAATATTAATGTAAATCAAAGGGTAAAACAAAACATCAAAGGTTAACAAAGAGAGATTTTGTGCCATACTGAGAACTTAAAAAAAGAAAAAAGAACTGTAAATATAGAGATGGAGAGGAATAGAAGAAGATAAGAAGAGAAGAAGAAGAAGAAGAAGAAGAAGAAGAAGAAGAAGCAGCAGCAGAACTTACTTTAATGGTGGTGAATGCCAGGCCATTTGCTTGCGGCAGGGGAGGGAGAGAGAGAGAGGAGGGGCTGCTTGGTTGCGTGAAGGATACCTATTAGGCTATTGGCTGCTTGGTTACGGATGTGGCAGTCTCTGATCCGTTTGAAATCAATTCTTATCTTAATTTAAATTATCAGTTTGCATGCATTATCTATGTATTTGAGATTCTTATAAAATAAAATAAAATATGCATGAACCAATTAGAGAAAAGTAAGAAGAGTGAAATAAGGGGAGAAGAGAATGGGGGAGGGAAGCGATGTGGGAGTGCCACGTAGGACTATAATATAATATTCTCATCAGCAAATGCTGATTTTAAGCTAAAATGCACAAAGAAGCAGTCACCGTTCGATCAAAATAGAGGGCTGAGATTAGCCCACTCAAATAACCCGGTGATGACCCGCGCTTCCCCCAAACTACCCGTGTATATCAGCCCCAACCCTTTTCAGAGAGAGAGAGAGAGAGAGCATACCAGAGATTGACGCCTGAAGGAGAATCAGGGTCCCGCGTGAACTGTTCTTCAGCCTAAATTTGGGAAATAGAATACTTGCCCCAGTTTTCACACCAGTTTCTCAGCAACCAAATAGCTCTGAATCGAGGGAACAATACTATGCTTTATTTTGTTGCTGGAATCCTGAGGGAAGGTGTGTTGGGGATCTGTGACCTTTTCATGAATGTTTTGTGAAGCATTCCTATTGAGTCTATGCAGAGGAAGGTAAAGACCCAGTTGATGATTTGAAGGTTTCCATAGCTTCTGCAGAGGTTTTTGATAAACAAGCCGAAAAAGGCAACAAACAGACCAATTGGATATTTGAAATTCTCAATAATGCACTGAAGAAGAATACAAAGAACCAATTTTTTTGGCTCTGTAAGCTTTATGGTGATCTTCCTTTGCTCAAGAAGACTACTCAGGTTTTAAAAGAAACCAAACAAACTTCAAATTAATTTCCTTCTTTGTTCCTCAGCTTTCTCAGCAACCAAACAGTAGATTTTTCACCAAAACAGCTTGAAGGAAATGGCGTTGCCCTAGGGTGAAAAGTGAATCTAGATGAAGTTTTCACGCGGATTGGGGCTGGGATATACGGGGTCGTTTGGGGGAAGCGCGGGTCATCACTGGGTTATTTGAGTGGGCTAATCTCAGCCCTCTATTTTAATTTCCTTCTTTGTTCCTCAGCTTTCTCAGCAACCAAACAGTAGATTTTTCACCAAAACAGCTTGAAGGAAATGGCGTTGCCCTAGGGTGAAAAGTGAATCTAGATGAAGTTTTCACGCGGATTGGGGCTGGGATATACGCGGGTCGTTTGGGGGAAGCGCGGGTCATCACTGGGTTATTTGAGTGGGCTAATCTCAGCCCTCTATTTCGATCGAACGGTGACTGCTTCTTTGTGCATTTTAGCTTAAAATTAGCATTTGCTGATGAGAACATTTCTCTCTCTCTCTCTCTATATATATATATATATATATTTGAATTGTTAGCCATCTACTTGTTGTGTATTTTGTATTGAGAATCTGATACATTTATGATTGCTCTACAATCAATGCAATTATTTGGTCTTTTTGACTATATTTTGATAGATTATGCTTGGACTTTGTTATTTGTTAGATGTAAATCGCGAATCTAATGCTATTATTTTGTTTTGTAGGAATTCTCCATAAAATGGCATTTTTAGCATGATCGGGGTTGGTTCTGTGTATTTGCTTTCGGATGAAGCTCAAAGCGGCATCAAATGGATGAAAGAATCATCAAAGGAATGCTAGGAGCTTGGTTGGAGGTGGATTTAATGTGCCAAAGTTGATATAAAAGTGTTAGAAGGCATTTGGAGACTTTTGGAGCTATGCAGTTTTTGCCGACGAAAACTTCCAACTTCAAATGGCCATATCTCCCTCATCCGGACTCCGATTTCGACGTACAACCTATCGTTAGAAAGCTTGGGAAGTCTATTTTCAGAATTGGGGAGCCTCATGGTCAAATTCAATTTGTAAGATTGTCTATCGATAGACAGAACTTGTGTTTTTGAAAATTGCCCCCTATCGATAGGCTATCCCTTGCCTATTGATAGGAGCCTCCTCGGGAGCCATGCACATGATTTTTAGCAGCTTTTAATGATATTTTTGGAGAGTTTATATTTAGCATGTCTCTGTACACTATAAATACGTTCTTTTCTGAGTTGTTTAGATCATCTAGACTTGACACTAGCCTCCCTCTCTCTACTCTCTCCATTATGTCTCTTCTCTCTTGGGATTCTTGGTTTGTCCATGGAAGGGATGAAGAACTCCGGCGATTCTACCCCAGCTATGAGCGGCTAAGCTTCCTTCTTGGGTATAGATGAAGCTTCTCTCCATTCTTTCGTATTTGTAAGGTTTGGATTTGAGTTTTGTATATATTCATGGTGATTGTATAACTTTGAGGATATTGCCTTAGTGCAATCTGGTTTTAAATGATTTTATACATTAATATGATTGTTTTCTGTGATTGCAATTATGTTTGTTATACAATGGTTCTTATCGAATATGTATAGGTGTATCTAGATGGTTCATGCCCCACTTGGATGGATTGTGCATTCTCGTTTGACAGTCCATGCCTTAAAGGGATGATCCATGCTTGATTCATATATGCATGATTACTATTAATGATTTATTCTTGTAGTTTAAATCATCATTACCATGGATATGCATGAACCCTAATCTAACTTATGAATGCGATTGATGAGAGTTAAGTGGATTCGAAACCCAAGACCTTTTATTAATTATTTTACATCCATAGTTTAAACAATCTAACTCTTCAAAATCAAAGATTGCTCCTTAACTAAAGTTAATCTCACTTTAGTTTCTCATAACTCAGCCTTTAGTCCCTGTGGATCGACACCCGTGCGAAAACCATATTTTCAACGAATTGAGGTTACTAGCACGAGTAGTTTTATAAATTTAAATATTGATCACAAGCAAGGAATAACCTCCCTTGTTTGGAGCGATCAATTTCCTCGGAGCGTTCTCTGAGTATGAGTTTATCAGAGTGAATTGCATGTGCGGAGTGAATCTCACAAGTTAAAAAGGAATCCAAAAAAACAAAACTAAAAAGAACATCAGGCACATGCAATCCACCTAGTATTAGTAAAAATAGATGTCGATGCAATGTCATATAGTATTATCACACTCAGGTTGGACCGGTCGGTTGAACAGGTGAACTGGGGTTCTTCGTTAAACCATTTAGGACAAAAACTTGGAACAAATTGGTCAATCAGGGAGGGTTATATAGAACCGCCCGGATTTTAAAATTTCGAATTATAAAATGACCAAATATCCAAATTCCTAAAACCAATATTTTATTTCTTCAGCCTCTCAGCCTTGTCTCCACGAGGCCATGACACAAAGTTCGGCCCAACTCCACTACAAGTCGTTGCATTGCTTTGATCTTTGGTAAAGTCACCCAAGGACATAGCTACCTAAGGGCAAGGATGGGCACTGACATTTTTTTAAAAATTCACAAGTCTGGTAAGGAGCATAATTATATTTGTATGGTGACATCCATACAATCTCGTTGACACAGGTAACGAAATCCTCCAAATCTTGACATTGAGTTGAGCAAAATTATAATATCATTTACATGTTTGTTAAACTACGCTGCAATGTAATATCAGTAATAGGTTTATCTAACTGAGCATAATTATAATATCATTTATAGCTTTATAATAATTCACTTTTTAATTGTGACATATTTGTTATGCATGTATTGATTTACCATAAATCATATCATATATAAACCCAAGCTCGATCAGGATTTTGTGATCTAGCTTATGATTTGTACAGTAAAATTGTTAAGGTTTCTAACCATACTTTTAGTCTTTAGCTTTAAAATTTCCTATAGAAGAGTTGTTCTTGTTTCTCTGTAATCCATTCAATTAAAATTTCCCTATTTATAAACCTCATGATTCGTCCTTAATTTCCCAGTATATTGCTAGATATTGATTGCTTCATACTCTCTTCCCTATGTGTATACATATATTTATAGTTGTATTTTTAATTTAATTATCGCAAGACTATAAGTTCTAGGCTAAGAAAACTGTATCTAATGAGCTTAAACTACAGCATATATTTATAGTAAATGCATGGCTTTTTAATTTTTTTATGAACCCTGTGATATAAACGTTGCAGCGTATTTGATTGAGACCAATTTTTCTTAGAATCGGATCCAAATCTTCAAGGCAAAAAAATACCTATCAAAAGGAAGAAATTAACAAAAAAAAAAAAAATCAAAGACTGCTAGCTTTCCCTGTTCATAATAATAAATATATTTGAAATTGGGATACATTGGACCAAGCCTATCCACGAGCACCATTAATTGGTGTCCTTCTTTATATAGATATCCAACAATCCTTTGCAAATTTGTTTACTCGTTGGCAATTTATCATCAGTTTATCACTTCATATTGAAGTCCAATACGTAATTCAAGAAACTTTGGAAAAGAGAGTAAATTTCTTTTTATTGATAATTACCGGTTGCAAATCAAATCCAACAAATCCTTTGCTGATGAAAGTAAATTTCATATTTTTAGAGTTTCGGCCACCTTAGATACAAATCCTGACAACATCTCTGAGGTCACCACCTTCTTCTTCTTCTTGTGCTCTAACAATTGCCACTCGTGTTCGTATTAAACTATTCTTGTTTTTGGGTTCTGATTCTGATTCTTTTTATAACTAATCTCAAGAGTTGCTAACAGATTTGATTTTGAATGAGGGATGCTTTTGTTGTCTGGGCAAGCAGATGACGATCTATGCAGTGGCTGTGATTCAGGAGATTTGATGTGGCCGGAATAATTGTGTTGGGAGCCCAATTTGTAATTCAATCTCACGGAGAAACAAAATATTGCTCTTCTCGGCGACATCAAGTTCTGTTAGATTGCTCCATCTTGTTCAGGTATGTTTGGAAATTAGTAATTACAATTGGAATTGGTAATACTTCAAAAAATTAGTTTCAAGCTCATGTAAGAATTGGAATTCTAATTCAAAGGCTTCTTTATTCATTCACTTTGAATACCACAGATTTGGATTCCAATTCCATGCAACCAAATCTCAGCATTTTGATTTTCTTTTAAAATTTGACATATTTTTCTTTTCATACTGTTCCGTAGGGTTTCATTAATATTCTTTGTGTTTGATACCATAATGTCTGGCAACTGTAGTTCTTTTTCTTAGGATGGATGTCTTATTTGAGAGCAGAGATATGTGAACAAATTGAAAATTCCTGTTACTTTATACAGTAGTGTGATTTATAACCATGTGAATTGGGGATTAGGTTATGTGCATATGCTTGGTATTGCTAACTTTTGGTTAGCAAGCGGCATGTTTCTAAGAACTAATAATTTTTATGATAACTTCAAGCAGAAATTTAGAATTACCTCTGGCCATTGTTGTTCAAGATAGTCGTTGATGAAACCGAACCGAAGTGATTGAAAATCGAACATTGATTTCCTCCTTTATAGTTTCCTCTAAGGAAAGATATTCTAGTTTATCTTAATCTCTCAATGTTTGAGATTAGATGGAATATCACGGGTTGTAATAGTTAGAATAGGGACATTTTCTTTCCTCAATGCTAAAATATATACCTCTTATCCATCAAATGGATAGTTATTAGAAGTTTGAGGAAGTTGATGGGTCTAGTTAACTTGAAAATTTCCATCCCATAATCCACTGTTAGATAACATTGGTCTTATGAAGGAGATGTCTAACCAATCTTTTAATTTGCCTAATGGGGATGTGCCCCAATCTCCAACGTCATAACATGGATGGACTTTTCATCAATAACACTATACGTCATGCCAATATTAACATGCGCAGTCAAGATAACTAGGGTCTTAATGAAGCTTAAATAAACCATCAACCAAAGTACCATCCCCTACAAGGGTAGAGTTCCTAAGGTTATGAGTCAAACAAGAAAAAGTTAAAACTAAAACCCAATGATAGGACTCTGGAAATGGAAACTAAATTTTTAGAAAAGGAATATATGTAAAAGGTCTTCTCAAGTGAGGATGAAACCATGCTTTACCTATAGCTTCCAAATATGAATGCATCCAGTTTCTATAATAGATGCTTAATTCATTGTCCACTGTTTGTTTTCTGTAGTTGAGAAAATGTGGCAGTGTGAACTGTAGAATCAGAATCAGTCCACCAAGTGTTATGATGATCCTAACCTCTCAATATCTGAGATTTGATGGAATATCATAGGCTGTTTTAGTTAGACTAGGGACCTTTTCTTTTCTCAACGTTAAAATATATACCTCTTACCCATTAAAGAGGTAGTTTGTAGAGGTTTGAGGAAGTTGATGGATGTAGTTAACTTGAAAACTACCACCTCATAATCCGCTATTAGATAACATGGGATATAGGTAGTAACTTCTAATAAACACCCATAAAACAATATTCGTTGGGTAACCACATGGGGGGATGTGGCATGTGGACCACACGGGTCTCCTAAAGGAGACGTTTAACAATATTGTGATTGAGCCCTTAAACTTCTCCAAACTGAATTGACCCTGAACCTGCAAAATGTGGGCTTTTGCTATATTTTCTCTTATATAAACATATATGTACTTAAATTTTATTAAGGTCTAAGGTCTTTTTATTGATTGGATGATATTTCAAATGAGTCTTGTGACTGATTCCCCCGTGAATTCATCAAGCAGTGATGACTTTGCAGCATTTCTCAATACGGAGTTGGATTCTAATAATTCAGGCTCGCCGTCCCAAGAAGTTGAGGAAGATTACGATCCTGAAATTGAGAGGTACTGTACATGTTTGTTACACAGTCTTATGTGTGAATTAGGTTTTTTTAAATCACAAATGGTTAATTCGAGGGTAATCAATCTCCATGAAATAAGTTTTGGATAAAATTCTGCTTATCCATTCATTACATAAGGGGATTCTTAAATGCATAACTCAGTAATCATCCCTACAATTAAGCAACGTTCTCCTACCTTAAACCACTCGTCACACGCATTACTTTTAAAAACTTCGTAGGATAACTGACCATGCCTAAGTAACAAAAAAGTAACTAAAAGAAAGAAACAAAGTAGATCGTGTTGTGTGCTAGATGCGGCTCCATGCACCTCTTTCTGGAAAGGTTTAGTTAAGTAACATTCCTCCCTCCTTGGCCAAAACCTTGCCTTCAAGGTTTAGATCTGGATATTGGGTTTTCAGCTTTTAGAAGGATTCCCAGGTTGCATCTTCTTCCTCAAGACCTTGCCAGTATATTAGGACTTCCATAGTGGCTCGATCCCCTCTCTTATCGATTTATCTGTCAATGATTTTTTTAGGTGGTGGCTTGATGTTACAATCATTTTCTGGCAAAATTGTTTGAACTTGACCTTTGTTACCAATCTTTTCCTTTAAGCATGAGACAAGAAATACAGGTTGTGGGTTGGCAACCTCTGGCAACTTCAAGCTAGAAGCTACTCCCCCTAAATTTTACAAGGGGCCAAAAAAATTAGGAGGCAACTTGAGATTGTTTTTATCGCTACTCAAATTTGTCAGTATTGTTGAAGACGTAGGAAACGCCAACCCCCTATTCTGAAGGATCATTCAGTATGGTGGATTCTTGCCATACAATAGGGAAACCCTTCTACAAAGTTTATAGAGATATTTGTCCATATGCCTGCAGGTATTGGAAGTAGTTGAAGCAAACCTGCAGGAGACACGTTTTCCACCTTATGCCCTTGACATGCATATCAGACCTTATTACCTCCCATTAAAGTTCTAAAAATCAAATGACTCCCCTATTGGACTGTTGTGCATTCGTTGAAGAATCTTATCTTTAAGGGATGAATTGAGGCTTAGATAGAATCTCTCCTTGTAGAATAAGAGTCCTCCTTGGGAGGTATACTTTGTGTGGTCTAGCAATCCCATTTTTAACTGACGAAGCTTATCACATATAACACTATTACGTTGATGGTCCTCACTTAATTCACTAATCCACGTGGCAACTGGTGTGGATATGGCTGATAATTTATAAACTTCATCCTTCCTTGACAAAGCATCTGCAACAGTATTCTTCTTGTCACTCCTGTACTCCACAACAAAATCATAACCAAGTAGTTTAGACACCCAAATTTGCTGAGGAGCGCCTATTCAATGCTTCAAGAGGAACTTTAATTTAGGGTTTGTGTTACTTAGATGCGAAGTTTATTTGTTCACTAGATGTCTAGAACATCAAGCTTCAAGACCCTGGTATATAAGAAAGCTACGTTACGAAGTTAAAGAAAAATATAAATGAATATGTGTAGAGATTTGGGAGCTTGTGTTTATTTTCAAGGATAACGAGCCCATTACAGTCATGGGCTAGTTCTCTATTTGGTAATGTCTTGGATAGTAATAAATGTTTAATTGTGGGGTCAATTATCTTTGAAACCTGTTCTGATAATGCAAGTATAGGACTTACTGGATACTTATATTGCATTATCTTATTTATTCGAGTCTATAAAATCTATTTAGTGTTTTTGAACTTCAAATTATGAATTAACTTGCAGGTTGAAAAGGCGTAAGGTGGAGAAGTTGGAAAGCATAGAGGAACCTAAAGACTCAACTTCACGTGGATCCCTAGAACAAAAATTAGGTATATATATATATATATGTATATTCTTTTTAGTTTTGTCACAATAGATGCTGAAAATTCTTGTCATTTTTGAAGTATATATTTGTGGAAATCCGCCCTAATTCCTAGGGATTATTTGTTTCCTGAATAAAGGGATTTGGGTATTATCTTACCTGATTTGAGGAATTGATTCTCTCCTTCCTCTTATTTAACCGTGTATGAACCATTCATAAAACAATGAGAATTACAGAAATTCATTCTCAATTTTCCACATGGCATCAGAGCCCTCTCTGAACCACTCCAACAATTCCTACAGATGACCAAATACGGCATGGCCACGGATAAACAAAACATGCCTTCATCCGAGGTTACTTCAGGTTTTGATCTCCCTATCACCAGCAACCATGGCGTCGCAGAGAGTGTCCCTCTTACCATTACAAGGCATAAACTGAATGGGAACAATTACCTTCAATGGTCACAGTCCGTTATGATGTATATCTGCAGAAAGGGGAAGGATGAATATCTCACAGGCGAAGTTGTCGCTCCGAAGGCAGGAGATCCCAAATTCAAACTTTGGAAAATAGAGAACAATATGGTTATGTCATGGTTGGTAAATTCTATGACCAACGAGATAGGTGAGAATTTTTTGCTCTATAGCATGGCCCAAGAAATATGGGACGCTGCAAAAGAATTTTACTCGAGCAAAGAGAATACCTCAGCGATTTTCGAGATAGAGACTGCACTTCATGATCTTCGACAAGGAGATTTTTCTGTTACTCAGTTCTACAATATTCTCACTCGTCATTGGCAACAACTTGACGTGTTTGAGGACCATAGATGGGGCTATCCAGATGATGGAAAAAAGTTCAGAGAGATCATGGAGAAGAAGAGAATTTTTAAGTTCTTGATGGATCTCAACAAGAACTTAGATGAAGTGCGTGGAAGAATACTTGGGACGAAACCTTTACCGAGCATCTGAGAAGTCTTCTCCGAAGTACGCAGAGAGGAGAGCAGGAAGAAAGTGATACTGGGAGAGTCGCCTGCTGGCCCTACCACGGATAACTTATCTGCCCCAGCCACTTGAGGAGCTCAAAACACAAGCAACGACAATCGACCAAAGAAAAGGGAGACCATGGTGCGATCATTGCAGAAAACTAGGCCACACTGGTGAGATGTGCTGGAAGATACACGGCAAACCCTCTGATTGGAAGCCTTCGAGACCTACTCCTGACAAAGAAAGTTGCGGTAATCATGCTACAGTTGAAGAAGAAAACCCTGCCCCCGCGGAATCCAGTCATTTCAACAAGGAACAACTTGAAGCACTCCAGAAGATTTTTTCACAACAAATGTCCTCTCAGAGTAACATCGGAATAGGATCTTTGGCACACAAAGGTAATTACTTGAGCGCTTTTACTATTAATTCTGAAAACAAAGGCACGTGGATTGTAGACTTCGGTGCATCGGATCACATGACAGGAGACATCTCACTTTTCTAGCATTACAACCCATGTCGAGAGGGTCTCACGGTAATAATTGCTGATGGGTCTCTTTCTAAGGTGGCTGGAACAGGTTTTATCACTATCTCAAGGGACCTAGTGTTAAAATCTGTACTCCATATTCT
This sequence comes from Hamamelis virginiana, assembly GCA_017140935.1. Classification (NCBI taxonomy): domain Eukaryota; kingdom Viridiplantae; phylum Streptophyta; class Magnoliopsida; order Saxifragales; family Hamamelidaceae; genus Hamamelis; species Hamamelis virginiana. Next base: position 242,728 of record JAESVK010000580.1, on the reverse strand, counting down.
TAATCTAGACTGCAATCTTTTGTCGGTGAGTAAACTCTCTCAAGGCCTCAATTGTGTTGCTAAATTCTTCTCGGATTTGTGTGAATTTCAGGTTTTGGATTCGGGGAGGACGATTGGCAATGCTAGGATATGCTCGGGTCTTTACCTACTCAAAACTAATGAACCTCTTGGAAGACAAACTCACAATGCAGTATGTGTTGAGTCCAAGAGTTAGTCCAATAAAAGTTTAGTTTCTGTTTCCAATAAGGATAGTGCAATCATGTTGTGGCACTATCGTCTAGGTCATCCTAATTTTTTGTATCTCCAAAAATTGCTTCCATTCTTATTCATGAATAAAAATCCGAAATTGTTTCAATGTGAGGTGTTTTAATTCTCAAAACATGTTCGTAATTCATATCACATTCAACCATACAAAGCATCTCATCCTTTTTCCATGATTCATAGTGATGTGTGGGGGGCCATCTAGAATAAAAAATATCACAGGTACGTGGTGATTTGTGTTGTTTGTGGATGATCACACTAGAATTACATGGTTGTTCCTCATGAAATAAAAATCTGAAATTGGTCAAATCTTCAAGAAATTCAATACTATGGTTCAAACTCAATTTCAAAGAAAGATTTAAGTGTTAGAAACTACAATGCAAGAGAATATTTTGAGACTATTCTAGGTGATTATCTTGGG